>CAIGQW010053650.1:3990008-4006589 GCA_903798125.1 Danio choprae | reverse complement strand
GCAGGAAGCTTTGTAGAATTAGACTTAGGCTGCTTACATACAGTATTATGTGTTCTTGTAGTTGGAAAACAACTAGATTGGATGGAGGAGAATCTAGAGGTCTTTCGTTCAAACATAAAAACTATTTAACTGGACATTTTTATGCAACGCTCGTGCCAGGAAGCTTAAAAAAAGCAGAGAAACAACAGCCAAAGATGCTTTAAAGGGGATGAATTTAAAGATGTTTTGAAAGGATTTTATATGCAAACTGGCTAACAGCTAAAGCAGAGTACACTCCTTGCATGTCAATGAAACAATTGCTGCTGAAAACATACTTTTAACAGTTTAAAAAAATATGTAAGAAAACAAATCAGTTGCTTTTAAAGGGAACGATTATTAAAAAAAAAAGATAATTTACTCACCATTTACTCACCCACCAAACCTGTTTGACTTTCTTTCTTCTGTTGAACACTAAGGAAAATATTTTAAAGAAAGCAGAAAGCCTGTAACCATTGACTTCCATAGGAAAAACAAATACAGGAGGTCAATGCTTACAGATGTCCAGCTTTCTTCTAAATATCTTCTTTTGTGTTTGACAGAAGAAAGGAAGTCAAACAGGTTTGGAACACATGAAGGATGTGATACATCTTGATACACATCTACAAATGATACACATATTTGGTGGAAATATCCCTTTAACTGTTAGTTGGCTAAGCTGATCTTACAGTTGCTTTTTAACCTCTTTAAAACCATCAAAAAAGCCCATTCTGGGAGTTAGGACTAAAACATTTTATTGGGCTTTTTAAAGAAGATGTTTTTTCACACCTTTCTTTTTTTTGCCATGTTTGACAAAAGTGAAGATTTGTGCATCCAATTTGCTCTGAAATACAAGGTTCATTAGAGTTGAGAAGTTGAAGAAGTGTTATCTTGTACCCAATTAAAATGGAGGTTAACTAAATGTCCATAAATGTTGCAAAAAAGAGAACCTTTTGAATATTCATTTATTTACGTATCAATGTTTTTTAATAGAGCCTGTCTGTGGCTGTGACAGTGGAGGACTAATAAATTGACAGTTTGCAATGAAGTGCATGCATATTAATTAGTCCATGTTGCTGTCGATAATCCACTTTGAGAAATAAGTTAGTTTTTTCACTTCGTTCATGAGCATAAATGAGCATTATTTTACCCCTGACCTTTTGTAGACATAAATCTGCCAGAATATGCATGCTCAAACTCAAATGTGTTGTTGATGATGATTTCCCCCCTATATATACACACCGTAAAAAAAGTAATTGTTCAGAAAACAATACAACATGATGGAGTCAGATTTAGGTGATCTCTGCTGTTGTTCTAAAATGGTTCATACACTAAATACAAAACACCTCCTTAAGCCGGTAAATTGATCAAGGCAACTACTGTCACAATCATGTCTTATTATGTTTCATATTCATGTTCTGTTTAGTTTCTAGGCCATGGTTTTCATCGTCGCTGTTTTCAAGTTCAAGTTAATTGTTTGTTATCATGGTTTTTAAATAGTTACACACCTGTTCTTTGTTCTCTGGATTTGTAGTCTCTGTGTATACACTGTAAGCCCTCGAAGGACATTTATGCAATGATTTTTTGTGCATTTTGGACAACTGGAAATGCTATATTTTAAAAATGCATTTCAAGGTGTAGATTTCTGAAAATGATACTGTTATTGCTTCTGTACATACTACAAAAATGAAAATATGTCAGACAGTATGTGCACAGGTGTGTAATGTTTCTTTACAAAGTGACGTTGACAACCTTATTTTATTTATTCATTTTTTTTAAGTGTGATTGCCACTTTTTATTTCCATTCATTCATTCATTTTCCCTCGGCTTATGGCTGATTTATTCTTCTGCCTCAAGCGCACACATATGGTCCGGCGCAGCCTTCGTTCAGTCGCACACCCCTCGACGTGGCTGAAGCCCAGCACCTAAAAAAATGTAACTACACATTGCGACGACACGTAGCGCAAGCTCTGTGATTGGTCTACTTGGTAGCTTTGATGAGTGTGGGTGGCAGGGGGAGCAGCGAGCCGGTTGGAGCGATTGTTTACAAGTGTCGTATCCTGTGAAGGAGCTCCAGATGGGAACTTTTGTTTTGTGTTTACCTTATGATTAAAGTTGCTGCACGTCTGTCGGTTCTGACTCTGAATGAGCAAGTTTTAGCTACTTGTACATTAAGGTCGCATTCAGAAAGAACAAAACACCCGCAAAGAAATTCGACACAGAGGAACATAAAAACCTACTGCCAGCTAGTGTTTCGGAAGTGTTATTGCAGAGCAACACAAACAGCATGCAGAGGTATAAATGCACGGCAACTTGCAAGGCTTGCGCCGTGGGTCATGGCGATCGCTCGATGCAAAAGTATAAACCAGCCTTTAGTCCCTTATTTATCAGGGGTCACCACAGCGGAATGAACCGCCAACTATTCCGGCATATGTTTTACATAGCGGATGCCCTTCCAGCTGCAACCCAGTACTGAGAAAAACTCATACACACTCGCAATCACACACGCACTCAAACACTACGGCCAATTTAGTTCATCCATTTCACCTATAGTGGCGGCACAGTGGCTTAGTGGTTAGCACTGTCACCCGGAGGAAACCCACGCAAACATGGAAATTCTAACTGGCCCAGCTGGGACTCAAACCTGCAACCTTCTTTCTGTGAGGCGACAATGCTAACCACTGAGCCACCGTGCCGCCTTTATATTCATTATATTCATATATTTAACGTTCATATTAAAAAAAGGCTGTGTTTGCTTTTCCATCTAAAATAATGTATATACATTTTGACAACTGACTGAAAGTAATCCTTGAGCATTCAGAATGTTTGAAAAATCACTGCCTCCTCAAGTGCCTTTCCTACTAAAATAGATGTCGTTACCTATTAACCATCGCCGAGTGTCTGTTTCTAAGATGGATCTTGAACCCCCTGCATTCTGCATTCATCCAGGAATGACATTTTATTAGACATCCAAAATAATAAATTATAAAAAAAAAGCCCATGCGAGACAAGTGCAATAAAATATGCTGTTTTATACCAGTCTTTTGATCTGGCTCACAGCTCACATTTTGATCTAGTTTAATGAATAGGTTTAATAGCATTATAATCATGTTTGTCAGGTTTTGACCATGCAGATGAGATTTTTTTTCTCTCTATAAAGTTTCTCTCTGAGCTAATGAGGTGAGCCGGTGTCAGTGTGAAATCTTGTCAGCGAAACTGTGAGGAAAGAGACGGAAGTTTCCCTCCAGGGTGCCGCTGATGCCATATTTTGATTTGTTTCGTACAGTCTCTCCCTCATAAACTGACCGTATCTTTGGCCCAGCTTACAAAGACATCAGAAGCACCTGAAAGAAAATGCGTGCACTGGCAAGAAAGAAAAAATAGTGAAAGCGGCAACCTTTTAAGCATCTCCCAGAGAGTTTGCCCCTTACATGAGCTGTAGGCGATTACAGCATTCAAAGGGAACTCGGCTTTAAAGGATCTTTGAAAAACAATTGTCCACGGTGAAGAAAAACTGTAACACAGAGTACCAGAACAAAACCCGATTTGAAGTAGGTGGTTTGCCTCTGGACTGAGGGAAAATAGACCTGGAGGACCACCCACATCCACCCTGCGTTTTGCTCCTTGTGTTTCTGAGCTGGTGAAAACGAACTTTATTTGAAACACTAATTGCATTATGAGATTTTACATTTGAAGACTGTAATTTTATTATTTTAATGAGAGTAAGTGGAGCATTGAGACCTCAGCGTGGGAAAGCTCTGTTTTGTTCTTGGCTTATAGGAGTAAAAAGAAGTTTTATATACCTGAGTAATCATTTTCCGCACACATCACTGGGGTTTAGATGAATATTGGCTCGGTAAAGAACAAAACAGTATTCATTTATTTAAGCTTCCACTGTCCAAAGTACCTAAATAGCAAACTGTACCTTACCACTTTTTTGTAAAAGGGTACCTAGCACATTTACATTACACTTAGTCATTTAGCACATGCTTTGTCCAAAGCTCACTGAGGAGGCATTCAGCGATTCAACAAAAAGAGGCAATATACACAAGAAGTACTAATTATACAAATAAACTGTTAGTGCTAAAGTTGGAGGGGGGGGGTTGGTTGTCAAGCCCACTCACCTGTGGGAAGCACACTTCATAGATGCACAATGTTTTTTTTTTAATATGAAGTGATTGTAAGAAAGTGTCTGATGCAAAACTGGTGCACGTGTTGGTTAAAGTGTCAGAGAGATGAAGGAGTGTGTTTTCTACAGGTGGTTTGTCAAGCCCACTCACCTGTGTGAGGCACACTCATTGATAATTTTTTGGGTTGTCATGTGGTGAGGTGGGGGACCTGGTCCCTGGGGTTCTAGCACTACATTACAGTACCAAAAGGGTGGAGCTAGACTCAATGCAGAATGCTGATTGGTTTACTGAGAATCATCACTAGCACGTGCAACAAGGGGATCAAAAACACAAGAAATGTAATTTTTAAATACACAGCCAAAGCAATAATACACGTAATAATACAATAGTGGTACACAGCAATGAACTGTGTTCAAACAAAGCTTGTCTGTTCATGTGACAAACATCCACATCTGTTGTTTGTCCTCCATTGCTGTATATGGGGTCACTCATGTTGTTTCTTAATGTGTGGAAAACGCGAGAGGTGGCACTTCATCTCTCTATTTGTGCATACTTGCTGTGTTTCTACATTTGAAATAATGAACTTGAACACACAAGAGATGCAATATGTGAACACTATTGTTTTTTTGAGCCAGAATGATTGCAACATTCTGCCATACAACACACCTATCAAGTAAGGGTACATTTGGCAGTGGAAACACTAACCTGATCAGGGTGGCCCATAACAAATCATACTGTACTATATGGATCCACACAACTCAGTGGAAACAAGGCATATGTAAATCTGTGCTAAATGCTTTCCTGAAAATTGAAATCATTTTATCTTCACACTGTATCTAAAAAACGTGATGCTGCAAAAGTATAAAGGTCACGCACATCTGTCAAACAATGGACATATAAGATATTGTCTCATCTTTTGTAAGTCAGTTTGTGAGTAACTGAGTGCCTTTTCTACACACATAATATTGAACAGTTGTTGTCCGCTGCGCCTGCTGTTATGGATAGACACAGTGCTGCATTTTCATTAAAAGACATTTCAGCTTTTAAGCTTACTGAATCTTCAATTTAATACACAATTATTGTTTTTCTGTTGTTTTAGGAGAGGGCTGTGCTTAATCTATGTAGCTTTAATACATTTATTCAATTTCCTTTGGCTTAGTCTCTATGTCAGAGGTCGCCACAGCGGAATGAACCGCCAGCTTTAATACACATTCATTCAGTTTCATTTTGGCTTAGTCCCTTTATTAATCCAGGGTCACCACAGCTGAATGAACCGCCAACTTATCCAGCATATGTTTTACGCAGCGGATGCCCTTCCAGCTGCAACCCAGGGAAACATCCACACACACTCATTCACACATACACTATGGACAATTTAGCTTACCCAATTCACCTATACCGTATGTCTTTGGACTTGTGGGGGAAACCGGAGCACCCGGAGGAAACCCACGCGAACACGGGGAGAACATGCAAACTCCACACAGAAATGCCAACTGACCCAGCCAAGGCTCGAACCAGCGACCTTCTTGCTGTGAGGCGATTGTGCTACCCACTGCGCCACCGTGAGGCCCTTTAATACACAGTTTCCTAATTATAAAGTTTTATTATTGTGTTTATTTTGTATTTTTGCATCACAAGAAGCATTTCAGTTCTGCAGCTAATTGTGACCAAACACGTCTGCCTGTTCAATATAAACAGAAAAAGCAAGTACTGGATATTTGTTGCTTATTCCTGTTGTAGTGTACCCATATCAAACCGTGGCTCCACTGTACCGTTACACCCCTACTATAGAGCAATGGTAATTTTACCTGCTGGAGCTATTCTGGAGGTAAAAAAGTTTTCCCAAAATTTCAAAAAAACTTCAATATTGCTCAATATTATATAACACTAATCAACCCTCAGTTTGTTCCAGAAGTATTCTGGAGCCTTTACATCCAGATTACTTCACTTCTCTTTCTGAAATGCACACTGACAACACATTCTGTATTAGATTTTAATATTTTTCTTTCATAATATGTAGACTTTGTTTCCTGCTTCTAGTGAAGGTATGTCTTCCACAAAAGGTTAGTTCACCCAAAAATAAATTTGTCATTATTTATGCACCTTTACATAGTTCCAAACCCAAATGCCATTGTTTTTCTTCTTCTTCTTCTTCTTCTAAAACACAAAAGCAGAATTTTTAGCATAATGCCGTTCATAGTTCACGGTGACCACAGTCGTCAACTTCTGAGGAGGACAAATAAACATTATAAATAGACTATTCAAGTATATTTGGAGTCTTCTGAAGTCATACGATAGCTTTGTGTGAGGAACAAAGTAAAAATGTAGATTATTTATTAGTAAGCGTCTGAGACTGCTTCAGATCTCAAATGCCATTCTTCATTATGCACATTTAAACTAGCACATCGCATCTGGAAGAAGCAGTTCTTGGGGAGAAATGATTTAATTTTCCTTCTGTTCCTCACACAAAGGTATCAGAGGGTCTCAGAAGATGAAGAAAAGCGATGCGCAAATCGCTTTTATGCTTCGTTAAAGTTGTCGTTTTAGTTGTTTTTTTTAACTTGTCACAAAAGCTGTTTGTGTGTGAATATTAAAGCATGTTTTTACCTAAAATGAATTTTTTTTAAATGAATAGATACATTTGACATATTCAATATAGTGAAATATAGTCAAAACAGCAAAAACAACAACAATACTACTACTACTTCTATAATAATAATAATAATAATAATAATAATAATAATAATAATAATAATAATAATAATAAGAAGAAGAAGAAGAAGAAGAAGAAGAAGAAGAAGAAGAAGAAGATGTCACGATCACCAGCGATCTAACCTTTTTAGATCGCTGGAAACACTCACTATCACCCAAACTACAATTCTGCCACAGAACTGCACTACATTTCCCATCAGGCACCTCACTCACACACCAGTTCCAGATCACCCCTGATTACAGACACAGCTGCAGCTCATCATGGACTGATATCCTGGACTATTTATACACCACACTTGCACATACACGTCTTATTCACATGGGGTGTCCGTGTCAACTCTTCCTAATCACTTTGAATGTGTGACGTCAAGTGTTGCCGAACTGAATTGTGGATCCGTCTGCGCTCCTTCAGTGGCTTTGCTCGCTGCAGAAGTTGGGAATTTCTCAACTTTAAGGGCCAATGGAAGTGACAGCCAATCAGATCGCTTTATGTAAATATCCCAGCTCAGATGGTAGCCGATTGCGGACTAATTTAATTGGCTGAGGCTGCTATGACGATCGCATCAGGTCCAACTTCAGACACGCACTCCGTCAAGCGTTGACGCTGAAGCCCCGTGTGAATGGGGTGACAGAGTGCTGATTCTTGTTTGCTGTAACATTTCTAAGCGTTCCCTTGTCTAGTCTTGCCGTGCTTTTGACCCTTGCCTTTTTATGTTGTTTTGCTGCCTGTATTGACCATTTTGCCTGTTTATACGACTACGCTTTTGGATTACCCTCATGCTTCTGTTAATAAACTGCATTTGGACCCTCAACTCCGTTGTACCCTGACTCCCTGTGTTACAGAAGAATAAGACAATTCACATTGTTATTGTTTTAAGCCAAATTGTGAAGAAAATTAATATTGGTTTGCATTTTTATTCATATATTATAATGCATAATCTGAGATACTGCATACACATTTTGGACGGAAACGGCAAGATATGAATAAACTTAATAACTATGGTTTTAAACCGTTTTTTCATTTAGAACAACAACAAAACACGTATAATCAAAATGAAGTCTTAGATTATGTCTAAGTCTGATTCTACAAAAACTGAATTGCTTTCAGCTTTACAGCAGTCAATCATTGTTTGCGGATACACAATTCTTGTATGATTTTAACATTAACATTATGCAAATTCGAAATCTAGCTCATCCCGAAATGCATGTTTAATAGTAAACATACTGAACATCGGGCGGCACAGTGGCTCAGTGGGTAGCACTGTCGGCTTACAGCAAGAAGGTCGCTGGTTCGAGACCCAGCTGGGTCAGTTGGCACTTCTGTGTGGAGTTTACATGTTCTTCCCGTGTTCGCATGGGTTTCCTCCGGGTGCTCCCGTTTTCCCCACAGTCCAAATACATGTGCTATAGGTGAATTGAATAAGCAAAATTGGCCATAGTGTATGTGTGTGAATGTAAGTGTGTATTGGTGTTTCCCAGTGCTGGGTTGCGGCTGTAACGGCATCCGCTGTGTAAAACATATGCTGGATATGTTGGCGGTTCATTCTACTGTGGCGACCACTGATGAATGAAGGGATTAAGCTGAAAAGAAAATGAATGAATGAAAACGGGGCCTCACGGTGGCGCAGTGGATAGCACGTTCGCCTCACAGCAAGAAGGTCGCTGGTTCGAGCCTCGGCTGGGTCAGTTGGCGTTTCTGTGTGGAGTTTGCATGTTCTCCCCGTGTTGGCGTGGGTTTCCTCCCGGTGCTCCGGTTTCCCCCACAAGTCCAAAGACATGCGGTACAGGTGAATTGGGTAAGCTAAATTGTCCGTAGTGTATGTGTGAATGGGTGTGTGTGGATGTTTCCCAGAGACGGGTTGCAGCTGGAAGGGCATCCGCTGCGTAAAACAAATGCTGGATAAGTTGGCGGTTCATTCCGCTGTGGCGACCCCAGATTAATAAAGGGACTAAGCCAAAATGAAAATGAATGAATGAATGAATGAAAACGGAACAACCTGTCATTTCATAGTGGCTCAGCTATTTCTTCACATTTCTCAATAGTTATTATACTGTAGTACCACAGAGTATAATTTCAAGATGATAAAATTCCCTTCAACATCAATATTGACAATAAATGAGTGTGGCAATAAAGATGCAAGGGGTCTTTTTTTGCTCAAAACTATTGGCCATGCAGCATTTATGAGAACAGGGTGGAAAAAGTGTCTTATTGTCTCCTGCGGCTCCAGCAGTGTGTTAACAGTCTCACACCTGAGAGAAAGCTAAGATATATCACACAGACAAACCGTCACGTCATTCTGCCCTCATGTTCTCAAGTTCAAGGCAGCAGTCAAAAACAGTGAATCAAATCACTGTATGGGCAAAGGGTCACTTCAAGAATGAGGAAAGTGGCGTCAGTGAGTCTGAATGAGTTGAGGGTAGCGGGAAAAACAACAACTATATTACTCTATTTTATTTGTATTTAAAAAGACATGCCAGCTGTCTTAGTGTGTGAACCGCTTTACAAGTTTGAGGGTTCCGTCCATACAATTACTGGACATAAATTGTGATAGAATATAATCATATAATTCATTTATTCATTTTCCTCATCCTTAGTCATTATTTATGCATTACACATCCTCAGGAGCTATAGCTCAAGTAAACTGTTAGACTTTGCCACAATGTTACAGCTATTTACTGCAAAAACAGCTAGGAAAATACCACATATACTCTTTACAGTTCACTACTGTAATATGCACTGCATTGAAGGTCATTTAAAAACTTTGACTGTAACTTACCACATATTAGACATTTGCTGTATTCTACTGTAATCAAAGTACTTGAGTACTCTGTTAGACTTTGCTGCAATTTTACAGTTATTTACTGCAAAAACGCCCTGTAAAATACAACATATATTCTTTACCGTTAACTACTGTATTATGCACTGCATTGTGGGTCATTTTAAACATTGACAGTAAGTTACTACATATTAAATATTTGCTGTAGTCTACTGTAATCGAAGTACACTGTTAGACATTTTATTGTATTTTTGTGGTAACTTACTGGCAGCACTGCCTCTTTACAGTAACTTACCTGTAATTGTGTTTTACAGTAGCAGGGCCCTACCGCAATTTCATTTTACAGTAAAATAGCCTTACCGCAACTTCCTTTTATGATAAAATGCCTATTACCACATTTAAATTTTTACAGTATAACAATTTTTTACAGTACTTGTATTGTCATTTATTTACATTTTACACTTCAGCACAAAACCTTTATTTTTAGTGTTTACTTTTGAATTTGATAAATTGACTAACTTTTTCTTCAACGATCTCATTTGTGTCTTCAACTACAGTAGCAGTACTTGATTACTTTGATTACAGTAGAAAACCGCAAATTCCTATTATGCAGTAAGTTACTGTAAAAGTTTTCAAATGACCCACAATGCAGTGCATATTGCAGTAGTGAACTGTAAATGATTTATGTGGTATTTTACTGGACGTTTTTGCAGTAAATAACTGTAAAATTGTGGCAAAGTCTAACAGAGTACTCAAGTACTTTGATTACAGTAGAATACCGCAAATTCCTAACATGCAGTAAGTTAATGTAACTGTTTTAAAATGACCCACAATGCAGTGCATATTGCAGTAGTGAACTGTAAAGGATGTATGTGGTATTTTACAGGACATTTTTTCCAGTAAATATCTGTAATATTTCAGCAGTCTTACAGTGTAGGGTGCTGATGGAGAGGCACCCATCATATACGTAAATCATCATGATGCAGTGTCACGTGACAAACTTGATTTTTCACTATGGAAACTTTTAAGTGACGCATTCCAAATAATGTTTACATAAACCATAAAAACTCATGCAAGAGTATTTAAAACATACATTTGAAAGGGCTAATGATGAATCAAACATGTTTGAATGACACGAGCGCGATTGAATAACAGAATTAGTGTACAGTACGCTTTGAGGGAACTGCTCCTTTAAGAACTGCACTAGTACACAGTTTCTCTGAGTGCTTGGCCTCTGAGTAAATGAATGCACACCCTCAGTCCTCGCTTCACGCTAATTGCCTCTTAACTGTTACATAGCGTGTGCTGTCATGCTTGTGTGTGCAGGCATGCAGCAGCCCCTTATTTAGAAATGATAAGTAATGATTGTGAGTGGAGTCTTACTGGATTAGTTTACTGGCTGCTCGGTTGAGTATTGTTACTGCTTTTGTTATTCGGAAAACATCCATGTCCATGCTGCGACAGACAGTTTGACTAAACAGCCTTGTTAAAGAGTTTATCGAGTGCAGGGATGTTTAATGAGAAAAATGAACCCATTAATGGCATACAAGACTGAATAGTCATCCTTTCATTACCGCACACAGTATGTTTTTCACCTGCTTTCTTTTACAGTTATTCTTTATTTTTTATTTATGGTTTAATTATCATCCTTTACAATAACATAGCTTTAATAACATGTATGTATAGTGAACTGGTGATTTGGGACCTTTAGCCAGGACAGACTACTGTACATAGTTCGTACGTCTTGCGCATATGTCTTGATAGGACGTATTTACCTGTTTACTGTGCTGACAGATTCTGACAAATTAAGTGCATTTTTTACATTAATGATTATATTGATTTGCAAGTACATGCCTCATAAGCTTTGGAATGGAAACATGATTTTTCTCCTCATTTTAACATGCACACAAATGCTGATTAAGAAACATTTAGAGTTGTTTCACACTAAGTAGTGTTAGTTATTTATTTATTTATTTTTTTGTAATGCCTGCTATAATTTTATTTAAATATATTGGCTTGGTGAAATATATGTAAAAGATTTTTTTAAAGACTTAAATCATTTATTTTTGTTAATCTATTGTTTACATTTGACCTTTTAAAGGGGCCGTATGTAAGTTTTTGACTCTTCTAAAGCATTAAAATACCATAATGTGTTTGAAGATATTTAAGAAACATGCTAAGTGAACATTCTTGTTTATCTGAAAAACAATGCTGAGGTCAGATATTCTGCTTTGAACATGTGAGTTACGTGCCGGAATGGCTGTCTTTGTTTTGGTTCTTTTAACCCACCCACTGCCACTTTAGCCAATTATATATCAGCACCCCGGGTTGCCTTGTTGAAAAACAGCACATTTCATTCATTCATTCAGAAAGGCTCTCGAAGTATGCGTCCATGACTGACCTCCAATGGACAGTAACAGACCCTGAGTCCCTGTATCTGTGGTGAGTTCGGTGAACTGATGACCTTCACGGCCAATCACAGTCATTTCTGTTGAGCATGTGAACACAATGGCAAATCAGCGCTGATTAAGAACGCGCTCAACAGCACTCAAATGTTAGCGGAAAATGAACGTTTTTAAAATTTCAGTATCGATTGGTACCAAATTCCAGTATTGTGACAACCGTAGTAGCCGTAGGTTAATACTATGCAAGTCAATGGTTATAGGTTTACAGCTTTCTTCAAACTATCTTCTTTTGTGTTGATCAGAATAAAGAAACTCTGAAAGGTTTAGAAAAAGAAAAGGGTAAACTAAACAATGACAGATTTTAAATTTTTGGGGTGAACTATCCCTTTAGGAAGATAAGTAATAATAAACAAAGCCATTAATAAAAATAAACAAAGCAGGTGTTAATGACAAATAATGATATTTAAACACAATAATACATGTCTGCATTGCAATTAGTCAGTATATTCCTTGAATTAAATTAGGTACAGTTGAAGTCAAAATGATTAGCCCTCCTGTGATTTATTTTTTCTTTTTTTAAATATTACCTCAAATGATGTTTAACAGAGCAAGGCATTCTTCACAGTATCTCCTATAATATTTTTTCTTCTGGAGAAAGTCTTATTTGTTTTATTTTGGCTAGAATAAAAGCAGTTTTTATTTTTTTAAAACCATTTTAAGGTCAATATTATTAGCCCCCTTAAGCAATATTTGTTTTTCAATTGTCTACAGAACAAACCATCATTATACAATGACTTGCCTAGATAAGCCTTCAAATGTCACTTTAAGCTGAACACTAGTATCTTGAAAAATATCTAGTCAAATATCTATCTATTATCTACTGTCATCATGGCAAAGATAAAATAAATCAGTTTTATCTGATAAATAAATCAATGTGTTTTAAAAAATCTACTTTCTGTTAAACAGAAATTGGGGGGAAACATATACAGGGGGGCTAATAATTCTGACTTCAACTGTATATCAGTGTTTGTGTCAAAATGTCAGTTATAAGAGTGAGAGAAGGACAATTCTCAACATGATAAACTCAAAGAGAGAACAAGAGAGAGTGTTAAAGGTTTCCATACATTCTTCTCATTCTCGTGTGTGTGAACAGGTATAATAAACGTGTTGCAACACTGCCGAATGCCTTTGTTTTTTTGCGGCGTGGTATATAAATGCTTGGAGCACAGCAGCTGTTATTAATATGCCTGTGTGGGAAGTGATCTGGCAGCAGGCTTTGTGTGTTGCTTACATGCAGTTGGTCCACATGTTCCTCGCCGTACAGTAAGATCCGCCATTCCCTCACACCGCTTTCAGCATGTCAAACTGGCCTGCGCCTGCCTGAATCATCCCACCTTTTTTAAACTGCATGTCTAGAACTGTTGCCCTCTGTTTCCAGTGTAAAAAATTCACATTACCCCAGGCAGAACTCGGAGGTCATGCACTTGCGGTATTATTGTTTTCCACTGCTGTATTAATGCCTTGTGGTGATACATTTACACTGTTCTCTGTTTATTTGGGAGAGGACAGTTATATGAAAAATTGTAACAATAATAGGAATTCATTGATATGACAATTCTGTTCCATGGCCAGTAAGCTATTAAGGAATATCTGATATTAAAATTCTATAATATTGTTTATGAAATTGGTCACACTTTATTTTTAAGGTGATAATTTTTAAGGTTTTAAGGGTATGACTTTTGCCTGAATAAACTCCTAATATTAAATTAATAATTATTAACGTAGGTATTACTGATTAGGGTTGTATAATATGATCATGCAAAATATATACACTGTTAACAATTTCCTGTAGAATCTAGAGTAACCTACTGGCAGCAGTTCACTAGTAACTTACTGTAAATCAATTACAGCAGATTTGTATTTACATTTACAGCTCCATATAATTAGCTGTATATGTATTTACAGTATTGCATATATTTATTGTCAAATATACCCATCTAGGAAAGGAGGAGGAGTATCACAGCCATCTTCAAAACGAAGATGGCTGTGATATGAAACTTAGGGTATTTATAGTGGCTTAGGAATCATCTGATTGGTGAATCATGAATTGGATAATGTGGGACCAGCCGCAGCAATCATAAGCACATGATCCTCTCGAAATTAGTTTATAAATAAACTTCACAAAGGGAGAGTTCATCCATAAATGCCTGTTAATTTATTCACACACAGACCTTCTAAGTGTCAGTGTTCTGTCCACGTCATCTGTTGTTATCGTCATGTGATCCCGTTGTCTTTTCCCGCCATGTTCAGTGTTAATTCATCCCACCTGTGTTCATCCCTTGTGTGTTATTAGTTTAATCATCCCTCTGTCTATTTATACCCTTTCGTCTGTGTCCTTCGTGGTCCGGTATTTTGGTTTGTCTCGTCTCATCGTGGTTGTCCCGTCTGCCTGCATCCAGTTTTGTATCCCGTAAGTGTTCTGTTTAATAAATCCGTCTTTTGTTATTTCCGTGTTTCCTCTCATCATGTCTTCCTCCAACGAGGCGTTACACTAAGATGTAGGTGACTTGTTTTTTCTTCAGTAAAACAATAAAGAAGATTTGTTTTTAGGTTTTTTTTGCTGACACTGTTGTCCTCTGGTAGAGTACCCACACCGTGAAAAAGAACTATTTTAGTTAGTTCCTGTATGGTGTAATTCACAGGTGCTTTTTGTTTATTTATGTTATGAATTGCATTATGGTGTGTTGCTCCCTGCTCTGTCGACTTTTGATATTGGAAATTCAACTCTGCAGTTCAACAAATTGACATTTTAGTAGTTTGAGAAAAATATGCTGTACTTAGAATAATTATTATATTATAATATAGCTATAAGCACTATAGTTTTTGTACTGTAATTTACAATACCAACTCAATATTTCACTTCAAACTATTACAGATATTAATAAAAGTCACTTTTTCAGAATTGTTCATCATCAGCAGCTGACGGAGAAAAGAACAGGGTGATATAATGCCATTTAAAAGCATAAATAAAAGGGGGGATAATAAAACACACAATATGGAAAACTGCTAATTTTACAGATATTTTTTACAATGCATATCATTAAAGTCAGTGCATGCCGTCACTTTGAGATTGAAAAACAAAACAAAACATAAAATTATAATTAATTAATTCAAAATTAGGCCTCACAGTGGCGCAGTGGGTAGCATGATTGCCTCACAGCAAGAAGGTCACTGGTTCGAGCCTCGGCTGGATCAGTTGGCATTTCTGTGTGGAGTTTGCATGTTCTCCCTGTGTTGGCGTGGGTTTCCTCCGGGTGCTCTGGTTTCCCCCACAAGTCCAAAGACATGCGCTATAGGTGAATTGGGTAAGCTAAATTGTCCCTAGTGTATGTGTGTGAATGAGTGTGTGTGGATATTTCCCAGTGATGGGTTGCAGCTGGAAGGGCATCCGCTCCGTAAAACATATGCTGGATAAGTTGGCGGTTCATTCCGCTGTGGCGACCCCAGATTAATAAAGGGACTAAGCTGAAATGAAAATGAATGAATGAATAATTCAAAATTATATAATTATTCCAGTGGCTCCTGGTGATGCACTGAAGTCTGCACTAATCGATACAAAAATACTAAACTTCATTTACATCTTTATTAACTGTTATTCACAGCCTGGTCAAACAGTTCTGAGGGAATGCACTACGGCCATCTTGTCCGCATAATAATATGTTTGTGGCCAAGTCCTTTCAGATTTTTAAACAAAGGATGTAAGGATTTTTATGTGAGCACAGCACATTAGTTGTGTTCATCCAAATCCGTGTTGGCAGCCCATTCATCAGCCATGTCTCTTTATGCAGGTGGCCTTTTGTAGAAGTCCGTCCTGTGTCAATCCACCTGACTGTGTTTGATAATGTACCTCACAGAGAGCATGTGATTAGTTTAACAACCTGCTTGAACAAGAGAAAAAAAAAATCATCAGGGTGGAAATCTGATTGACTGATTCACAGGAGCTCGCATCAAATATGAACCACTCATCATTTCATCCTGTAGCCATTATTTCAAAATCTACAGTATCTATACTATTTTTCCACAATTGACTAGTGTGTTGCGCTTTCTGTTTAGGGAACTTCCATTCAAATTAACTGAAACGTGTGCTTGGTTTCACTACAAATAATTCATATGCATAGTGAAGAGCGAGATGTGCTATATGTTTGGCTTAGTGGTTTATTTTTATCCATCATGAAAATAAAGTTACGTTTGGTGATTTAATATGACGTTGATATCACAAGGACTTCCTCTTTATATTCTCTGTACAGTAATGTTCAGTAGATGTCCTTAACTCATCCTTTCCCCGTATATGTCCTTTCCCCATCAAGGTTGTTTTTAATGTAGGAACTACTAGAATTTTTGATCATTTTCACCTAAAATGTATGGAAATTTTTCCTGCTAGGATTATACGACCATATTATATATATCAAAATAAAGAACTAAGCATCTGCTTTTAAATGATAATAACAATTATATTCATGTGCTCGTGTTTTATCACCATTT
>CAIGQW010053650.1:3969956-3985008 GCA_903798125.1 Danio choprae | reverse complement strand
TATTATGGCTCTTGCTCTCTCTCTGTGTATATTATATTATATTGTATTGTATTGTATTGTATTGTATTCTCTCTGTGTATATTTTATTATATTATATTATATTATATTATATTATATTATATTATATTATATTATATTATATCATATTATATTATTCATTCATTTTCTTTCGACACAGTCCCTTATTTATCAGGGGTCACCACAGCGGAATGAACCTCCAACTATTCCAGCATATGTTTTACGCAGCGGATGCCCTTCCAGTCGCAACCCAGTACAGGGAAACATCCATACACGCTCTCATTCACACACACACTCATACACAAAATGCTTTCCCCCCTTCACTCTCGGTGTGCAAAGACCTTGTCAATTTACAAATGACGTCTTTAGCGGCTGCTTTTAGAAGAGACTTTGGTCCATCTTGTACACCCAAAGCTTCCAAAATAAAATTACAATACAGCCGAAAAGCTTTTTAACAAGCCATTAAGTTCATGTTGCTTTTAGTTTCTCGGCACGTAGCATATTTCTCAGAACAAGGCCAGTCGTCTATTATTTTGGTTGTCAAAGCAATTACTCTGCTGTGAGAATACTGCATAAATAGTCATAAAATTGTGCATTTGCTGAATGACAGTCACGTTTTATTAGCCCGAGCATTATAGTGGCAGCGGTTACCTCACAATCGAAGACATTGGATAAACTGGCTGTATGTCACCTGAATATGAGCAATGTGTTGATGATGTGCACCATGCTTTTTTATTAGTCCTTAATGGATTTGGGAAACTGGGAACAGTTTGATCTGTTGACGGTTTGACTCATGTCTCGCAGAGTAGTTATAGTAATTGTGTTAAACTGACGTCTAGGTGCTAGTATACAACTCTCCAAGTCAGTTGTGTCAAACTAATAGCCCACGAGAATGCTGCTAATCTTTTTTTTGTTGATTTTATTTTGCCAGTGGTAGGCTTTTTATAGTTATTATGTACTTTTGTGTCTTGTTTTGTTCTATATGACTCTTTAAAAAGCTGTGCTATACATTTAAAAGAAACACATTATAAAAAAAATGCATTTACTTCTATACAATTTGGTTTTATCAATCAATCAATCAATCAATCAATCAATCAGTGATTAAGAGAGTCAATGATTTAGTGAGTCAGCGATTCAGTGAGTCAGCGATTCAGTGAGTCAGTGAGTTAAAGACTCAGCAATACAGTGAGTCAGAGAATCAGCGAGTCAGAGATTCAGTAAGTCAGAGATTCACTGAGTCAGAGAGTCATTGATTCAGCGAGTCCGAGATTTAGCGAGTCAGAGATTCAGCGAGTCAGTGATTTTGGGACTTGGTTATTCAGTGAGTCAGAGAGTCAGTGATTCAGCAAGTCAAAGATTCAGCGAGTCAGTGATTCAGAGTCAGTAATCCTGTGGTTCAGTGAGTCAGAAATTCAGCGAGTCAGTTGAGAGAGTCACTACTTTAGCCAGAAATTAAACATTCATTTTCCTTTGGCTTAGTCCTTTATTTATTGTTTATTTATTGTCAACTGTTCCAGCATATGTTTAACGCAGCAGATGCCCATCCAGCCGCAACCCAGTGCTGGGAAACACTTATACACTCTCACATTCACAGACACACACCCATACACTACAGCCAATTTAGTTAAATTCACCTATAGTGCATAGAACATGCAAACTCCACACAGAAACACCAGTTGATCCAGCCAGGACTCAAACCAGTGACCTTCTTGCTGTGAGGCAACCACTGAGCCACCGTGCCCCAGAGAAAGCAAAGTTAATTAAATATTGATCAAAATCCATTATTAAGTAATTACAATTATTATATCCATCATACAAAACTCATCAACCAGTCAGTCAGTCAGTCAGTCAATCAATCCATCAATCAATCAATCAATCAATCAATCAATCAATCAATCAATCAATCAATTAAACCAAACCAAACCAACCCACCCATCCATCCATCCATCCATCCATCCATCCATCCATCCATCCATCAAAAAATAGAAACAACACAATTACTAAAATCAGTGAGTCAGAGATTCAGAGTTCAGAGATAAAACAATGTTAATCAAATATAAATGAATCAATCAATCATTCAATCAGTCAAATAAATCATAAAAATGACACACAAAAACAACAATTACTAAAATTTTAAGTCTTTTAAATACTATATGCATTAATAAATATGAGAAAAAAAATGTACGTTGTTATATCAAAAATACAAAACTCATCAATGATAATAATGCCACAAATAACCTAGCAGCCCCAGGTCTTTTGATTTTGATGCTTTTGTAATGTCTTCAAAGAGTTTAACCAGAAGGCCTTAATATGCCACAGAAAGCATTCACGTGTGAAACTGAATCAATTTTCTACCATAAAGTATAAATGCGGCATATTGACATTTGATCTCAGCAGTCAGCAGTTGTGTGTCTGAGCACAGGCTCCACTAAATCACAGCAGTGCACCAGTGCTTAAAGCCTGCTTCAGCATGAGCGATGTGGACTTAAAACTAGATCACAATATTGTCTTGTATTTATTGCATTAATGATATCAGCAATGAAAATTCATATGTACTGTATAAATATTCTGTGTCTATAGCATTATCTTTCCTAGTTTATTTATTCATTCATTCATTCAATCATTTTCCTTGGGCTTAGTTCCTTGATTATCAGGGGTGGCCACAGCGGAATGAACCGCCAACTATTCCTGGCATATGTTTTATGCAGCGGATGCCCTTCCAGCCACAACCCAGTACTGGGAAACACCCATATACTCATTCACACACACTCATAGACTAGGGCCAATTTTATTCAATTTACCTATATTTACCATATTATTCAATTTATCTAATTACCGCACCATATTGGTGTTTCGTAACATCTAGTTTTTATGAGGTGAGTTGTTAGCCCATTGCTCAACCCCCAACCTGGAGGACCAGGACGTACACACATACACTATGGACAATTTAGCTTACCCAATTCACCTACAGCACATGTCTTTGAACAGTGGGGGAAACCGGAGCACCCAAAGGAAACCCACTCGAACACGGGGAGAACATGCAAACTCCACACAAATGCCAACTGACCAAGCCGGGACTCGAACCAGCGACCTTCTTGCTGTGAGGCGACAGTGCTAACCACTGAGCCACTGTGCCGGCCGTACCAGTATATCGTAAATGATAAGATATCACCCTTCCCTAGTGTAGAATACATCCAGTGTGCATTCAGAGCTGGGGTTTTTTTCAGGTTGGGTGTTCACCCTCTTGGTGGCCTGTATCCAATAGAGCCGTATTTGAGTCCGTCAGTGACCCGGACTGACCCTCTCAGTATCACTTTTCAGTCTGGGGAATTTGTGGTCATGTTTTCACACAGATCCAGGCTGCAGTGCTGTGGCTCGCAATGATGCCACTTTCACATTCAGTGTATCTTCACGGAATCTATTTCCATAACCTGAAATGTTGTAGACATCAAGTACCGCAGCTATTATTAGGGCTGCTTTTAAGGAGGAGTCTGGCTGTTTTGTGACCATTATTTGAGGTTTGCATGTTGACTGAACATGACAATTGCTTTATTTGGGTGGTTGCAGAATACCAAGAGAAAATAATATATGTTTGCACTAAGGTTGCTGTTTCAGTGCTCAGGAGAATTAAGGAAGTATCGGTTTTGTTTTTTTGATGCTTCTCCTAGAATTCCTGGGAGAAATGCACAGAGAAACACATGAGACGGTTGTTCACATACTGTACACTGTATAGAGCTATAAACTGGATGTGGGTAGAATTTAATGAGAAATGGCAACAATAACTGCGTTTGTGCATTGAACTCTTAGAAAACCTGTAATATTTAATAAAACATTTGCAAATAAAGCAGTGTTTCCATATTATATGTTATGGGGAACAAAACTGTGTAAATACTGCAGTTTAAGTTATCAACAATATAACAATTATATAGGGGCTACCAAAGATTTATGTGGTTTACAAGTAGGAATTAAATATATACCAATTTCATGATAAAACTAATTCTTGACAGTTAATTCTACCATTTTATAAATAATTTATGTATTAGTGTATATATTTACAGATATTTTTTTTCCAACAGCATTTTATAAACAGCACCTACTGGCAGAAAGAGGATTTACAATTTTATTCAGACTGGCTGCAGTTTTAGTTCAGACCATAGACTGGATCAATCAAAAGCTAATGTTGTCTTGTGCTTTTATGCAGGACTGCAAGTATTACATGAAAATGAATATACTGTGCATAAAAAAAAACTGTGTCAAAATTGTATATTTGAGCATAGATCATAGTACACTCTCAGAAATAAAGGTACAAAAGCTGTCAATGGGGTGGAACCTTTTCAAAAGGCGCACTTTTGTACCTGAAAAGCACACTTTTGTATTTAAAGCTCCACACTGATACCTTAAAGCAGGGGTTCTCAATCTTGGTCCCTCCAATCAAACAAACCTGGGCAAGCTAATCAAGCTCTTACTAGGCTTTCTAGAAACATCCTTGCAGGTGTGTTGAGGCAAGTTGGAGCTCAAATCTGCAGGACACCGGACCTCCAGGACAGAGTTTGAGAGCCCCTGTTTTAAGGTATCAGTGTGGAGCTTTTAAATACAAAGGTGTCTTAAAGGATCCACAAGGTACACTTTTGTACTTTTTAGGTACTAATATGTACCTTGAAGGTACAAATGTGAACCTTTAAGGTACCAAAGTTTATCTTTTGAAAAGGTACCACCCCAGTGACAGTTTTTGTACCTTTATTTCTGAGAGTGTACAGTAAATAATGTGTGTACGTTAACCAAGTTGGTGCTATTATTAAAAACTTAAGAACTGATATTTAAATTCTTTTGAGCTAGCTTTTTATTTATCTATTTATTTATTTATTTATTGATTTATTTTAGGGGTTGAAGGGTTGTTAAATAATTTGAATGTTAAATTTGGAATCTCCTGGGGGGGAAAATGGTTGGGAAGCACTGATTTAATCCAACATACAGTAAGTTATTCATTCATTCATTCATTCATTCATTTTCTTTTCGGCTTAGTCACTTTATTAATCTGGGGTCGCCACAGCAGAATGAACCGCCAACTTATCCAGCATATGTTTTACGCAGCGGATGCCCTTCCAGCTGCAACCCATCACAGGGAAACATCCATACACACTCATTCACTATGGACAATTTAGCTTAACCAATTCACCTATACCGTATGTCTTTGGACTTGTGGGTGAAACCGGAACACCCGGAGAAAACCCATGCAAACACGGAGAGAACATGCAAACTCCATACAGAAATGCCAACTGACCCAGCCGAGGCTTGAACAAGCAACCTTCTTGTTGTGAGGCGATTGTGCTACCCATTGCGCCACCGCGTCGCCCACAGTAAGTTATGTTAGTTTGTTTTTGCAAAAAATCAGTTAATCCAATGTATGGATGTTTCCCAGTGATGGGTTGCAGCTGGAAGGGGATCCGCTGCGTAAAACATATGCTGGATAAGTTGGCGGTTCATTCCGCTGTGGCGACCCCAGATTAATAAAGGGACTAAGCCGAAAAGAAAATGAATGAATGAATGAGAGGGTTTTCACACTTTAAAAAATAAAGGTTCCTAAAATAGAGTTTTACCATAGAAGAACAACAAACGTTTTTAAAAGCTCTCATTTTTCTATAATAATATTAACTCTTTTTTTTATTAATAATTGCCTATTGTGGAATTAAAATTTCTATGAATGCTACAGCTTGTTCGCGGTAACATTAATATACACAACAAATGGTTAAATGTGTATACTATAAAAATGCATGGCTTTCAATTGCTCTTTTGGTTAGCTATCTGTGTCATCTTTTTTTATTTCATTTTTTAATTGCTTCAAGAGTAGTCTGTAGTATTGCTCTGCTACTGTCTCGCATTGGAAGCTGCTTATTAGCACACTGTTCCCTGAACACCTGATTAACTAAAGCCATAATGTTCCTCATAAATGCCTTTTAATGTATTTAATGTGCAGTTAATTGTTTTAATACACTGGCTATTCATATTTTGAAGCTACAAACTGCTGTGTGTCAGTGCACGGTTAATTCAGCTGGATGTGGAAAGGTCACAAGCAACAGTCAAACACAAATCACAATCAAAGTGACATTGAAACTCAAATAAACTGAGCGTGACACACAATGGGAGGGTTATATAAGGACATTGTCTCCATGGAACATTGTTTTTTTTAACTCAGTGAAATGTCCTCCTGAGCTTTTTATTTTTATTGCCATGTAGATCATTTTATCCACTTTAGATTTTCTAATTACAGAGCAACACACTCTTGAGTTAAAGCATCATATTTTCTTTTTGTCTTGTGTTCTTTTCTCTAGGTTACTTCTCTGGATTTTGTAAACATTACCAGTTAGATGAGTCAATGGAGATAAAAAAATATACATTTTATTAATTGTATTGTTTAAACATTACATTTACAATTAATATATTTATTTGAGACTACAAGACTGTGTTTGTTTTCAGCACAACGCAAAGCATCTTCCAATTTAAAGGATAGTTCACACACAAAAAATGCTATTCTGTCATCACTTACTCATCCACTACTTGTTTCAAATCTATTTCTTTCTTCTGTTGAACACAAAGGAAGATATACTGAAGGATGTTAGATCTATATATATACAAATCACCTAGTAAACCACTGACCTAAACCCCTCTCAAAACCCAACCAATATTTTTTCCAAACATAGTTTTACCTTGATTTTACAATGTTTTTTTTACATTGACTTGAGCGCAATCTTTCTGTAGTTGTTTTGTGGTATTTAGTTGGTGTTGTGCAAAGAATTGCATGAAAATAATACTTTAATTCATCAATAATGTGCCTGCAAATATCATTAGCATAGCGTTTCTACCAGTAGGGATGCAACGGATTAAAATTCTGGACCGAAATCAAAAGTTCTGGATACACTTGGCCGAAAAGTAAAACCAAAACTGCTTTGTAGTAATTGTTGATTATTATATTAAATATTATATTCATTTTGTAAGATGTTAGTTTTAAATTATCTAGCTTAATAACTTAAATTACACTGATTTTACAAAACACAAGCCAATAAAATAACCATGTTTTATTGAGAGAAAAATTTCATTGATAGTGTAAGAGCCAAGTGGCCCTATTTTACCATGCTTTGCCATGACATCATTGCAAGCAGCAAAAACAAGTAGATTGTATAGAAATGTCTCACGTTCTTTACATGTGTTTATAATATACATGCACAAGTGGAATATCCACAGAACGGAATATTCTCTATTTCACATTTGACTCTCTCAGCTAAAAACCAAATTGCCATTTTTGGCAGTCTCAAATTTGGTGCATCCCTAGATCCTAGCATACCTAGAAACTGCAATCAAACATATGTTTATGCACGTTTTTGCAGTTTTACAAAAATGTAGACTGAAGCCTGCTTTGCATTGTTTTTAGCCTCAAAACGTTTTTGTTGGTCTATTCAAAACTGAGTGACAGACTCCATAATGTCAGCACACAGATCATTAAAACAGCATCTATGATCTATGATCCTCCCTACCAACTGAGGCATTTATATTGGCCACATTACTAAGCACAGTTGCTGTAGGTCTGTGTGTGCAAACACCCACAGCATTATTATCCAGACTGTTCTCTGACAGCTTTCATTATCAGGGGAATGTTAACCGTGTCTCTCTCTGTTTGACCCTCACAGAGTCGCCGCTGAAAGGAGATGACAATCAAGTGGATCGATCTTTTGCTGACTCATCCTTGTTCAACCACTGGGGCCAAGACCTGGGGCCCGAGAGCCGTCGAGTGGCCCTCAAGATGTTTCAGTATTACGGCTACAACGGGTACCTCAGCGACCGCCTCTCCATGGACAGAGCCATCCCAGACTACAGGCCGGATGGGTGAGAGGTTTTACTCACTGCTAGTGTAAAACCAGAGCACAAATCAGTGTTTGCAGCCAGCAGATGTCCTGTGTTCATCGCTCCCTGAAATATGATGTTAATATAATGATATTTTGATAGATAGTTGTGGTGTTTTCTCAGAGGAGGCAGTGTGCGCTCAAAAATAAGTTATTGCTCTCGTTATTATGTTTTCTACACACCAGAAAACATAATCATTTTTTTCGGATGTCATATATAATATAATGGTCAACATATAATATAGTGGTCATCATATTGATGTAACAGGGTATCTATGATGCATTCCACAGTACTTTCATGACATTACCATACTAAAACGTATCATTCACTCACTTTTGGATTATTCCCTTCTCTTTATTAAGGGGCATTATTATTTTTATCATTAGATTTTATTATATTATTATTAAATTACTATCCTCTGACATGGAAGATAAATTTTCAGTAGCCATCGCTATTTTAATGTGCTGATTTGATGTTTAATTATGAATAATCCATTCATTCATTTTCTTTTCGGCTTAGTCCCTTTATTAATCAGGGGTTGCCACAGCGGAATGAACCGCCAACTTATCTAGAACTTGTTCTACTCAGCAGATTCCCTTTCAGCTGCAACCCAGTACTGGGAAACACCCATACACACTCATTCACACACACATACACTACGGACAATTTAGCTTACACAATTCACCTAAAACGCATGTCTTTGGACTTGTGGGGGAAACCGGAGCACCCGGAGGAAATCTACTCGAATCAACGTTGGATGGTCTCCTCTTCTTGGATCTTCTCCCTGTAGCTTCGATCTTTCCTGTGCTCCTTTGAGGCTTGCTTTACGTACCTGTGGATGCAAACAACCGAATAAGGGGAGTGACTTTTGTTACATTGGTGCAATAAACTTTAACTTACCTCTTGGACTAGTGTGTGAGTAAGCCTTCAACCCGTTGCACCGCTCACCTGTTTACCCACTGTTTGTGCATGCTCCACAATAAATACATACAAAGTAATTCCTGCCTTCTCTTCTTTGTGTGTGTGGCCGTGACAGGATTCCAGCCCCGCAAACACTCCCTGCTACCCCATGGAAGCTAACACTATTGCTTCCGGAATCCAACGCTAGGTGCTGGGTGCCAACGCTAACCCCCCTTCGATCTCGAATACCCTCTCTCTCTTCCAATGAGCTACTCCGGCTAACCCAGCACCTGCTCTGGTTTCCTCCTACAATGCTCCCTCTACATAGAGACAAATGCTCAACAATTCCCGAATTAAGTTTCTAATGTAGCCTTCATGATTCCTCTCCTCACAGGAAGAGCATTCCAGTGGGTGGACGCACTCTGGAATACCAACAGTCCAGCAATGTCATCTCATCGAGCCTTCTTCAGCCACTTTAAAGAAGTGTTCGTGTGGTGCTTACCCCCCTTTCAGTACATGATGAATTAATCACACTCAGTCAAGGCAACACCACCATCCACGATTACACGTTATGCTTCAGAGCACTCGCCGCCAGCAGCGAGTGGAATCAAGTTGCGCTCCTAGCGGCCTACCATAAAGGACTAAAGCCTCAAATCCGCAAGCAAATGGTTATTTACAATAACAGCGCAAATCTTGAGACTTTAATTAAAAAGGCCAGAAATGTTTCCCAACATCTTTCTGCCTGCACCACCTCCTTGTCCGCTGCCAATATATTACAGAACTCCTTCTCTTACAGAACTCCTTCACCTCCTCCAATTGTTGACAAACCAATGATCACGGATTCGTACCGTCTCGAAGCTTCAGAACGTCAATGACGGATTCGGAACCGACTATGACTTTATTGTGGAGAAGCCTCCCACCTTATCTCCGACTATTCTGTTTGTCCGCCTCATCCAATGGTGAGTGCATTCTCTCTTACACCAACCGCTCACTGATTGTTAATTCTGGCACTCTCCCCATACATGTCCTAGTGGACTCTGGAGCTGCAGGAAATTTCATCTCTTCTCTGGGACCTACTCCACCATTTCGTCATCGTCTACATCGTCGATATCCTAATTTACTCCTGTAACATGACAGACCACCAGACTCATGTTCACCAAGTCCTACAATGCTTGAGAAAACACCAACTCTATCTCAAAGCGGAGAAATGTGAATTCCATCGAACCACCATATCCTTTCTCGTGTACTTGATCTCTGCTGAAGGGGTCCGAATGGAGACCGGTAAAGTGGATGCCATGGCCAAGTGGGAAGAACCGTAGACGGTCAAGGAACTACAAAGGTTCCTTGGATTTGCTAACTTTTACCACCGATTTAATAAGAATTACAGTCTCCTGTCTACCCCTTTAACCTCCCTCCTTAAAGGAGGATGATGAACCCTCTCCTGGAACTCTGATGCACGTCAAGCCTTTCACATGCTCAAAAAGAAGTTCACCTCGGCACCCATCTTGAAACACCAAAAACCTCCAGTACCTCCACAATGCCCAACGTCTTAATACCCGTCAAGCCCTCTGGTCATTATTCTTAGGTCGTTTCAACTTCTAAATAACCTGCCAACCGGGTCATAAAAACTGTAATGGCCAAGAATGTTTCCCAGTATGTCCGGGGGTGTTCGGTCTGTGCCATCACCACCACTCCTCGCCGACTGTCTGAAGGTAAATTGCAACCATTACCAATTCCCCGCTGGCCCTAGACACACCTCGAAGTGGACTTCACCACAGACTTACCTCCCTCAAAAAGTTACACTACTGTTCTTGTTGTGGTTGATCGCTTTTCTAAAGCCTGCAAACTAATCTCTCTCAAAAGTCTTCCCACAGCTCTCGAAATGGCCAAAGCACTCTTCGCAATTATGGACTACCTGAAGACATCGTGTCCGACAGAGGACCACAGTGTATGGTCCTCTTTTGACTCCTAGGTACTACCATCAGCTTCTCCTCTGGATACCACCCTCAAACCAACGACCAGACCGAACTCAAGATTCAAGAAATCTCCCGGTACCTCCAGACATACTGTGCTCAACACCAGAACAACTGGAGCCAGTATCTACCATGGGCCGAATATGCCAAGAACTTCCTCCAACAAACCTCCACTGGACTAACCCCTTTTCAATATGTTCTAGGATACCAACCATCACTGTTCCCCTGGACCGGCGTGTCCTCTGAGGTACCGGCGGTAGATCACTGGTTCCAGGAGAGCTAGAGGGTGTGGGACTCAGTGCACGTCCATCTCCAGCGGGCAGTGCGGAGGCATACCGAGGCCACAAACCGCCACAGGTTACCTAATCCCATTTACCATCCAGGAGATAAGGTATGGCTTTCTACTAGAAATATTTGCCTCCATCTGCCCTACCGCTACATAGGGCCATTCACCATTCATTCCCAAATAAATGCAGTCACTTACCGTCTCAACTTACCTCCACGTTATAAAATCTCCTCCACCTTCCACGTAGCCCTGCTCAAATCTCACTCTAACTCAGTTTCTCCTCCATCCACAAAACCAGAACCGCCTCCCCCTCCAGAACAACCTGAGATCCTCGGAGATCACATCTATCGGGTCCAAGAAATCCTCGACTCCCGGCGGTGTCACCACGCCCGTGAACAATCACCAGAGATCTAATCACCCAGACCTGCACCTGCAAATCACCCACTCCCTATAAATACTCACCTCATTCAGTTACACACCGGCTGGAATCAACGTTGGATGGTCTCCGCTTGGATCTTCTCCCTGTTGCTCTGATCTCTCCTCTGCTCCTTTGAGGCTTGCTTTACGTACTTGTGGATGCAAACGACCAATTAAGGGAAGTGACTTTTGTTATGTTGGTGATTGCAATGAACTTTAACTTACCTCTTGGACTACTGTGTGAGAAAGCCTTCAACCCGTTGCACCGCTCACCTGTTTACCCACTGTTTGTGCTGGCTCCACAATAAATACTCACAAAGTAATTCCTGCCTTCTGTCCTTTGTGTGTGTGTGTGGCCGTGACAGTATGTGAAGTATAAATGAAAATGAAAAAAACAAAAAAGAACTTTTCCTCCATTTTCCCCCTATTCTGTTATGATTCGAAAGCATGGGAACATAAGGTTTACACTAACGACTCTATTTTGACAGGCTTTGAAAGAGGTGTGTGTGGAAAAACATAATTACTCCATAGCCTGTAATTACTGGATGTGTCTTGCTGGCAGCAACATAAAGAACTCCTTCACATCTGATCACATCTGTTCTTTTCTCTTCGTGGAGACAAATTGCTATTGACTACCTGCGTCTGAAAACCCTGAAAACCCACTTGTTATAAACTCCAGTCTGCCAAGAACATCAACCAATTACCTGTCATTGTTGAAGACACCCATATTTACCAAAATACTCTTGTTTTTTTATTACCTTTTTTATTATTTGCACATAAAGAAAAGCTGGAAAACTTGCCTTATAAACATGATTTTTAAACTCACAGCCAGCAAAGATGTGACTATACTTCAGAAAATGCTGATTGTAACAGCAGGAAGTCAAACTAAATATTATATGAGTTGTTTTCTTTTTTTTTTGTATGAATGTTTGCAGTTTTGCAACTCTGTTACTAAAAACTGATACAGTTAAAGGTCCAGTGAAATTAAAATAATGTCTTTTTTTATAAGCCAATGACAAAATTCGCATTTAGAAGATATAAAAGATATAAAACTGATATAAACATGTAAAGCTTGTAGTTTGTCACTTCGGCCCTAACCTTTTTTTTTTTCACGTCACCTCACACTACACCAGTTTCTCATCAAGACTTCTAACCCTGTTAGAGACCATGCGCCGCGGTGCAGAGCGTGTTTTTCCGTCCTTAAAATAGCATAAGTGGATTCGGACACACCCTTAAACATGCTAAGTGAACATTCTTGTTTATCTGAAAAACAATGCTGAAGTCAGATATTCAGCTTTTAAAATGTCTGTTACGTGCCAGAACGCTGTCTTTGTTGTGTTTTTTTTAACCCGTCCACTGCCACTTCAGCCAATTATATTTCAGCACCCCGGGTTGCCTTGTTCAAAAAACCGCATATTTCATTCATTCATTCAGAAAGGCTCTCAAAGTATGTGTCCGTGACCAAAATGCGACCTCCGGTGGACAGTAGCAGACTCCGAAATGAGACACGGAGTTCCACATGAGGTTATTAATTGATTAGCAAATAATATAAATATTACAAACGTAAGCATTATGTGAGCAGGTTACATTGTAACCCTGTGTCCTAACAGCACGTGACAAGATTTGCAGTGATAAGCAGTTTGGCTGTTTGCTCCAGACGAAACACAATATGAATTTAAATACAGCCATTCAGAAGCACAGAATATGCATTCACTCACGAAATGGTAAGGTTTATAATCTAATTATTACATATTAAGCATCTTTAATATTATTAAATGTAGATGCTGAATCACTGATATGTGTTGGTTTTGAGTCACAGTTCTAAAGTTCAGTTTCAAAGGGTTTATTTTATTTTCAAGATCTGAGGTGAACTATCTGCTGCTGCTTTCAGTAGTATGGCAATAAATGTAATGTAAAATGGCATTCACACTCACATTATTAGCATTTAACACTGAATAAAGCACATGAGGTGTACCTGAGGTGATCATTGTCAGCTTTCTATTGTTCAGCTGCAAGAAATAGAAGCCGTTTCTAATATATCAATTCGAGGAATTGGTTAAAACAAAAACTCCTTTTAATATGGAAAATATTCCTTCTATCATGTGCCGTTGCTTTTTATATAGAACACAATTGAAATTAGCCTTTAGGCTCGAGAGGCAGACTCGCTCCTGTTGGTCCTCAATCTGGCAACCTGAGCTTGCATTTGTTTTGATCCTGGAATGCAATACCTAGTTCAACCACTGGGTGTAAAGCTTACATACTGCACCTTTAATGAAAGAATGCTACTTTCAAAACTAAATTAGTATGATTACTAAGTGGTCATTTAAATCATAGTGGGCATCCACACATTCACATTTGCATATTTCTTTTTGTTCCTTCTGTTCCTGCAGGTGCAAAAACATGTCTTACCCGTCCAACCTGCCGCAGGTCAGTATAGTCTTCATCTTTGTGAATGAGGCGCTGTCAGTCATTCTGCGCTCCATCCATTCGGTCATGAACAGAACACCCAGCCACCTGCTCAAAGAGATTATACTGGTCGACGACAACAGCAATAACGGTACGTTTACTCTAATAATTACTCATTAGTACTGTCAAACCATTATTCATCATTAATCGCATTCAGAAAAAGTTTGTATTTACATAATATGTGTGTATGTAATTTACCCTATATAATTAGTATTATATATATGAGCAATATCACACTCGTAGCAGTGCGATATGGCTGTATATCGGCACTGGTGGGAGGCTTGCGTTGGCTTGAGGCCACAGGCCGAGTGCCTTAGTGTCCCACCAGTGACGATATACAAAATACAAAAGAGAGATAAACCTAGAATGTCACTTACGTGATTTATAATGATTTGTTCAGCTGTAGTTTGAAACTTATGTTGAGAAAGCCCAAACTCGGTCCTGGAGGGCCGATGTCCTGCAAAGTTTAGTTCCAACCCCAATCAGACACACCTGAGCTAGCTAATCAAGCTCTTACTAGGCTTTCTAGAAGCATCCATGCAGGTGTGTTGTGAAAAGTTGGAGCTTAAATCTGAAAGACACCAGCCCTCCAGGACCGAGTTTGGGCACCCCTGCTCTAAGTACTTATTATGCGGTCTTTGTCACCATCTTGTGGCGGAATGTCAACCATCACTTTCTTTGGTCTGCTCAGGCTGAAATGGCAGACGCACTAAATCTCAGAAATTATAAATATTTTAAAATAGCACTTTCCTTATAGATAAGCTGCATAGTTGCAATCTAAACAACTACATTCTCAACTAAAAAAGCCTCAAAAGTACATTATGTTGTCCAACAACAGCAGTATTTGTCAAACTGTAAAGTCTCCTCTGCTTGTCGCTGTATGTGGGTGGAGTAATATACAAGAGTAAAGGGTGAAGAGGCTGTACGAGTGCTGTTATTGCAGAATATCGCACGGCTATCAGCCAATCAGATTCAAGAACCAGACAGAACTGTTGTATAAAAATATATAAATATAAATACATATTTTCCAAGTATACACTGTTAAAGACAAAATAATAATAATAATAATAATAATAATAATAATAATAATAATAAT
>CAIGQW010053650.1:3883464-3901074 GCA_903798125.1 Danio choprae | reverse complement strand
ACATCCATACACACTCATTCACACTCATACACTATGGACAATTTAGCTTACCCAATTCACTTGTACCGCATGTCTTTGGAATTGTGGGGGAAACCGGAGCACCCGGAGGAAACACACGCAAACACGGGGAGAACATGCAAACTCCACACAGAAATGCCAACTGACCCAGCCGAGGCTCGAACCAGCGACCTTCTTGCTGTGAGGCGATTGTGCTGTCCACTGCGCCACCGTGCTGCCCATTGGCAGTTTATTGAGTGAACGAGTAATAATAATATTAATAATAAACTTACATGCATTAAAATTAAACGTTGTGCTTTTTATTTGTTTGCAATTTCTCCTTTTCATTTGCTTTTAAAATGCACCAGAATTCTTCATAAAAACCAAAATGTGCTCTCCATCCTCTGTTGGTTTTAAAACCCACACCTTCAGCTTGTGTATCTTCATGGTCTGCTGCATACACATGTCTCGTGGCATGACATATAGACATCTATTTTACTGAAAGGTTCAATTGCCTGCCCTTGTAATCTTCCACAGTAGCTTATAAACGTAAATTGTCTGTGTGCTGCCAGACGTGCTCTTTCACATGCCTGCTTTTATTCCCAGTTCTCTCTGTCATTGCAGAATGTATACTACACCAGCACTCAGCAGTTATTTGTGGGCATCCTGAGCCCCACCGTTGACGACGATGACAACAAGTGCCTGGTGGATGTGAACGGCCGGCCACGGCTCATTGAGTGCAGCTACGCTGTGGCCAAACGCATGAAGCTCCACTGGCGTTTTACTCAGGTAATAAACACCTGCCTCACAATCCACATCCACATATACAACAGGTATTCAGTCACAATTCTTGTCTATGACAGAAACATATGAGAGAAAAGCGTATGACAGAATAGTACAACCCAGGCTCATCTGAGATACATGCCTACATTAGGGGCCGATCACACATGAGAACGCGAGGCGCAGAGCACTGCCTTTTTTATGTTGCTAGGCAATGACTGAATCAGCTGCGTAATGTGCGCGATATAATATTGTTATTATTGTAATATTTAATAATATTGTGATATTCAAGATTAGTGAAGTCATACAGCTCTCGAAAAAGCGACCACTAGTCTCTTCTCTATCTTTAAATGTCTCCGTAGTTGTCTTGACAACAAAAACACTGCTATCAACTCAACGGAAACCCCGCCTCTGCTTTCATTTAATTGGAGAATGACGTAAAGTGTTTTACATCACTGGGCACACAGAGCGAATTAATAAACCATTCAAAAGATGTGCAGGGCTACATTTATGTAACCATGAAATATGTGCCCAGGCTGTGTCTGCTTGCAGTTTTTGTTTTCACAAATCCACCAGAGGCGGCCAAGTACTTTTTTAACAGTCCTAATTACGTTAATAGGGGACGTTTTCTCCTACGTGCCACTTGTATGTCATTCTTGTAAATCCATCAGAGGCCACTGTCAACATTTTTGCAAATCTCAACATCCATGAGTGAAGCCGATTGGCTTGTCAGGATGCATATATCAGCTTTCCATCAACTGACCCACCCACCCCCTTCCTTAAACCCAACCGATAGTGTTTTTAAAAGCAATCTAAACGACAAAATCCATCATTGCTTTTACCATGTACTGCTTTTTAGTTTGGTTTTGATATACCTGGTTTCTGGAATCGTCCTTTGCTAGACTCAAACCCTGGTCCACTCCATGTCCCAAGTCCAACACTGGCAAAAATTGAACTAATGAGGCGAATTACCAAGCAAACTGGTCAAGCCAGAAAACCATATGGAGATAAGCAGTCACCAGTAGCACATAAAGGAACAGAAGTTGTCGGCGGCATCATAAAAAGTACCCTGTAGCATTTGTTTTGCACACAAAATGCAGCCAGACGTAGTGCCTGGTACATATTTCATGGTTCCCAAAATGTAGCCTTGGGCAAATATTCCCAGTGAGCCTGTGTAGCAAAAGTAGGCATATTGACATTTTAAGGCATTTTCTTTTTATCAATATGGATGTGAGCGATGGCTCTGATTAGATATCACGTCTTGTCCAGAGACTGTAAAAAATATGGACGTAGTATCCGTCATGTCACCCATAGGTTTCTGAAGAGTGCAAATGAAGCTACGAGTGGGCATGGCCAACCGTCGCTATTTTGTTCACGCATCATCTCGCCAACCAGGTTTAGCCATAAAAGGGCAAAGAGGCAGAGCGTGAGCGGAGCTACAGATGCTATCATTTTGCTTAGATGGGCTTTTCTTTTGGAGAAACGCATAATACATCATTACCTGTAACTTGTTTGTGATCTGACCACATGTGCTTGGTTGTATACTATATCAATAAAGTGTTTAGTCTTTTAAAAACACTGCTGTAATACATTGAGCCACTAAGTATTGTTCTTATGACGCTTTTCTACATGAGGAAAACGCGAATTTCTTCCAAATACTTCAAATATAGTCTGTGTTAATAAATGCAAGGCTAATTATGAAATCCAGGCATAACACTGTATGACAACATTTCAGATGACTGTTGTATAGCCTACAGCTAATCAATCTGTCAGATTCTGGAGTGCATTACAGTTCTAAAGAAAATTATAAATGATAAATTATCCTAAATAAAACAAATACATTTATAGAGATGGTATATAAGTATATTAGAATTTCACTCACCTGGGAAATGGATTAATTATGCAGACTTAATATAACTGAATATAAATGAAATGGATGAGTTATAAAAAAAAACTCAGCCCCTCACAGTTGTCATGAAGTGTAATATTAGCTATATACACCAAAATAAGTTTTTGTACCAGGCTGTAAGCACCTATTTTTCTGCTGTAAAGTTGGCCGTTTTAAAGAGCCCTTATTTTGCATTTTAAAAAAGGTAATATTTTGGTTTTGGGGGTATTCAACAACAGGCTGATATGCATGCAAGGTCAAAAAAACACTTTCATTGTCTTATAATATGCATTTATTTTTATATAATTATCCCAACGACTCCATATGATTCGATCAGCGATTCATTTGTTTCCAAACCACAACTTACACAGTGGCAAAAATTGAACTATTTTGAAAATTGACCGCACCATGCGTTTGTAGGAACAGCTGACGGTGGCCATAGTAAAGGCAAACAGCAGAAGATCGCGAGCTCACAAACGCATTTAAATCAGTAAAGCAAGAAGCACGCGTCGCGTTTTCAACGTGGTTTTGGACACAATATGTGAACAGCTCCATAAAGATTTAACCTGAGAGATACAGTACAAGCACTGATCTGATAACAAGCTGCGCAGGGCGATTACAACTTGTAACAGACATTTAAACATATATTTTGCAAACTACACAAAACAAGGCAACAATTTTAACTACACTTACATGTTATGATACGGAGGAAGAAGAAACTGGTCCATATGAACTGTAACAGTTACTGGCAAAGTCCCTGTCAGAGTCTGACAAAGCCCCATACATAATAGCCTCTGCTGCTCCTTTCTTAAATAGCAAACTTTTGGCAAATTCTGCGCTGCAGCATAGGTTATTGTATCAAAAATCTGAAAAATTACAGGAACAAACACAGCACGCGGTTAGCTATACTGTGGTGTTGTTGTGAAAATTAACTTTAACCCTTTATTCCCTGCAGCCGAATCTCCTTCTGTCAGTGATTGTCATCTTCGCATCATGATCAGTCCCGTGATCCCCCGCACTCTCCTAGTGTCTGAAGGGAAAGCACGTTCACATTTTTACCAGATCTGGAACTACATATTTGGTGATGTACCGTATCGACGTCGACGCGTTTAAACAAAAGATCCGAACCCAACACCATTCATTTATTTGACTCTGAGTCGACTATTTTGTTAAAGAATCAATAGTTTTAAACACGGCACATTTTCAGATTTAAACCTCAGCTGGACGTTTTCATTCACTTAAAGCTGCTACACACTGCATGGAAGGTCATTTTCAAAAACCCATAATAGGGGCTCTTTACCATTGAGGTCAATAGGAATGTGCTCTATTATGGAGCCAGGCCTAGCGGAATTTCGATGAATTGCAGTTTCAGTTACTTCCATATAGATGTTGCCACTTGGTCTTGTCACAACTTTTTTCAGTTAGCATGAAGGTAGGCTTTACACATTGGATGTCAAAAAGGAAATTACTAAGATGACTTGCTCTTTTATTTTTGTCTGTAATTTAACAAGCGAGAATTGAGATTTTGAAGATTTATAATTTTTCATTACATTTAATAGTGTTAATACTTTACCTTTTTATATAAAAAAAAATACCCATTTTAAAAAAGTAGCTTTTATTTTCCCCCAAATGTTGTTGTGTAAATTAACTACATACCCTTAGTCATTCACAAAGGCCCTGAACCAAAGTATGTCATGAAAATGATTTGGTTAAATGACTCTCAGAACTGTCTCACAAGATTGTGCTCCCAAACCCCAGGCATCTGCCTCCGAATGCGGGATAACATGACAGCGTTTGTTATTGTGTGTTGTCTGAGTGCTCTAAAGGCGCAAGTCATTCATTATGTAGGAATAAAAGCTACATTTGTTTCCCCAGTTGCAGCAACTTCTGTTTTTATTATTGATCATTTGCGGCAGTTTACCAAGAAATGACAGTTTTGTTCTCTTGCACACATGGGATGGAAATGGTGCTTAATTCACACATTATTCATGTGAAATATAAGAGATAATCAAGGGATTGTCATGTGTTAAAATATCTTAAATCTACTTTTTCCTCCACAGACATGTCAAAACTAGTATTGCTGTTTATTTCACGCAATATTTCACCTTTTATTCATCAGTTATGTGTATGCGTGTATCTGTACGACAAAATTAGATTGTAGCTTGTATTGACAGTAATAGCGGAGCTTTGTGCGCTTGTGCTGATGGTTTACTTGAACACGAGTGAAGTACAAACTTATTTGCCAAATAAGATATGCTTACATTTCTGTAATAATAAAATAAAATGTGGTATATCTGATGCTTTAGTTGACATAACCTAGTTAAATTTGCCAATAGCGCAGAATTTGTATCATATTTGTTTAGTGGAGACACATTTATGTGGCCAAATGTAAATAAGTATCTGTTTTTACAACACAGAAAGCTAACCAATCAGAGAAAATGTATGAAGTGACTAGGTCTATGATATGGCCATATCTAATAGTTCATAGTAACATGTGTTAGCTACCTATTCGCAAAACGTTTTGAACATATTGCTGCGCTGATTGATTCCCATCGGCTCCCTGGTGAAGTACACGTCTACAGCACTACAAATACAGCACTACAACATACAAAAGAGAGAAATAGACTTAGAATGTCACTTACCTGTTTTATAATGATTTGTTCAGCTGTGGTTTGAAATTCACACTCAGTTTTTCTCCCCTAAGGACTCTGTCGCCATCTTGTGGCGGAACGTCAACCGTCTTTGCTCTGCTCAATGACAGGCTGATGGCCGCCGACATGCTGAATCTCAGAAATTATAAACATTTAAAATCTTGATGAATAAAATGCATAGTTGCAATCTAAACAACTACATTATGGCCTAAAAAAGCCTCAAAAGTACATTATGTTGTCCAACAGCTGCAATATTTGTCAAACTGTAGTGAGTTTATTGCTCTGCTGTCACTCTATGTGGGCAGTGTAATACACAAAGGTGAAGAGGTTGTACGAGTGCTGTTACAGCAGAATATCGCATGGCTATCAGCCAATCCGATTTGAGAACCAGACAGAACTGTTGTATAAACAATATTATCACACACATTCCAGCCAATCAGAATCATGAATTCCAATAGACCATGGAATAATCCATTTTATCGTTCATTCATTCGATGCAATACAATACAAATTATACCATGTAAAACCATGACGTGTTGGGGTTTAACCTTCCTGACCATGGATAGCCTACTTTTTTATTACCTTCATGGACTTCCAATGAATTTAACTGAGATTCATTCATTTATTCATTTTCTTTTTGGCTTAGTCCCTTTATTAATCTGTGGTCGCCACAGCGGAATGAACCGCCAACTTATCCAGCATATGTTTTACGCAGCGGATGCCCTTCCAGCTGCAACCCATCACTGGGAAACATCCATACACACCCATTCACACACATACACTACGGATAATTTAGCTTACCCAATTCACCTATAGTGCATGTCTTTGGACTTGTGGGGGAAACCGGAGCACCCGGAGGAAACCCACGCAAACACGGGGAGAACATGCAAACTCCACACAGAAATGCCAACTGACCCAGCCGGGGCTCGAACCAGCGACCTTCTTGCTGTGAGGCGATTGTGCTATACCCACTGCGCCACCGTGCTGCCCCCATTTTATCATATAAGGTAAATTAGTAACATTGAATGGAATCATACAGTGGCTATAAAGAACTCTTAAATGCTTTAGATGTGGTTAAGTAACTTCTGCCATAAGGTCTAAACTCTTTGCTGCATATCTGATGTATCTTTTGAATATCAATTATTTTTTAACCATAAACATTAAGGTTTGTGAGGTTGCTGTTTTAGACTGTTGTTCATGTACTTCTGCTCCACTGAGGTGTCATGTTTTGTCATTTACTAATATGTTTAAGTTCAAGAGTGACCGCTGTTATGAAAGTTGATATTAAAGGTTCATGTTTTAATCATCCAAGAAAACCCCCCACTAATAAACCACAAGCAACAGATTAAAATATTAACCACTACAAACTAACTAATATCGATGGATTTAAATCAATTTAATTCTGATGCCTTTTGTGCCAGCAGAAATAAATCTCTAATTTCTAGCGAGAACACGTTTTGATGCAAAAGATACAAACAGTAAAACTGAAGATTTATTTGAGATTTTTTCTTGTGGATGGTGTTTGGTCAGTAGTTTTCTTCCAGAGCTTGAATTGGAGCCACAAAGATCTGATTCATACTTTTCTTGTAAAGCCTGAATGCATCATCAACTCCATTATTCCCTCAAACCATGTGAATTCATCACAGTTCACAGGTTCATGTAACGTAAACAAGCCGTGAGGGTGATGATACAAAAAGGTTTGATTTGTTCTTTTGTTGCACGATAAGGAAATCACTCATGATTTCAAATGCTCACAAACAAAATGAGCAGCATAATGGGCTCTTCTGAGACCCAGAGACAAACACATTTCATATTTAATGATAAAAAAAAAAGAAAAATCACAACTAAATGTAACTTTTGGTGTAACTTGGGCAATAAAATATGCGAATTTAGTCATTAATTATGAAAAAAGAATCTTCTAAACTTTACATATATGCTTAAATATGAATCATGACCACTAAAAAAACAGTAGAAAATGAAAAAGTCATTCTTTGTAATGTTCAAAAACTAAACATGCATTTTTGCATTCAGTGTATGGAGGCAAAAAATCAACTGGTAACAATAATAATTTTATAAACAATAACATTTATAACAATAATACATTTTATATAAACAATAATAATTACATTTCAACATTTTTGTTCTAATAATAGAGTTAAAATAAATGTAAAAATGACTGAAATATGTAATAATAATTAAATGGGAATCGACAAAAACTAGAAAAGTCGAATTAAATGTACATTTTTAATCATAATTTTAATACATTTTTTTACAACTAATTATATGATGTGACGAATAAATAATTAATCACAATGTAAATGCACAGTAAATTTGGTTGAGAAGTTAACCCCAAAACAAAGTGTAAAGTCACTATTGTGTTAAATATGTAAAACGTCGAACACGTTATAAAGACGTTCATACACTGGAAGTAAGGGTTACTAACATTCTTATTTTCCACAAATGAAATAATTTTTTACAGGTTTGAAACAACAGGAGGGTGAATAAATTGTGTTATTATCGAATTAAGTAAATGGCTGTCTTTATGAACGATCCATTGAATTAAATCGATTCGTTCAAAACACTGATTCATTCGGAAATGAGATGTAACTGCTCTGCTGTGGCTTTTATGGGTAATATTTTTCATTCATTCATTCATTCATTCATTCATTCATTCATTTTCCTTAGTCCTTTTATTCATTAGGGGTCGCCAACTTATCCAAACTGCAAACTTATCCAGCATATGTTTTACACAGCGGATGCCCTTCCAGCTGCAACCCAGTACTGGGAAATATCCATATACACTCATGCACACTCATACACTACGGCCAATTTAGTTTATTCAATTTACCTATAGCCCATGTCTTTGGACTGTGGGGGAAACTGGAGCACCCGGAGGAAACCAACATAGGGAGAACATGCAAACTCCACACAGAAATGCCACCTGACCTCAGCTAACCACTGAACCACCGTGCCGCCCATCGATGTTCATATTTGACCTAAATATTAACAAAAAACATAAACTTATGTAAACATTTACTCAAATTTTAATAAAAACTAAAGTGTGAATGGTAAAGTTAACTATTATTTAAAAAAAAAACTACAATCTTATATAAATTATCCTAAATTAAAGCAGAAGGCACATCAGAATCTACATCTACCAGAAAGTTTCCTCCAGGAATAAACCATTTTAGTCGATAAATATTTGCTCGGTTATTTGTGCAGCTCATTTGAATTTGTTCTGGATCATTAGACATGATGTGATGGTGCTGTGGAAGCCTGTCTGAAAGCAGTTTACTTAAGAGCTATACTTTCATACACAGTTGCTCTGTCTGTTTAGTCACTGACTGACAGTAAAGCAGTGAAGCAGATGCCGGAGGTTTCACACGCATCATCTTCTAGCGGAAGGATGTCACTGAATGAGTGCAGTCACGGCTGAAGGGCTCGCCTCTAGACATCACTATATTCACTATATAGCACAGCTTCTTATTCTTTATAGCATATATGTGTACAGGCTGTCAACATTTAACTTTGTTTTAATTTGAATTTAACCCTTATGTACTGTTGGGGATGTTTTCATCCTCTCAGGGGTGATTTTGAGTCTTGATTTGGCCATAACTTTTTCATAACTGTTTCAGCTAGCAGCATGATTTTTGGTGAAAGGTCAAATTTTGACACATATTTTGAGAAAATGCTTAGAATTAAAAAAAAAAACTCAACAATACACTTAAATTTACTGCCCTTTTTGTTATGTTCGGGATGGAAACATTCACTGAATTAAACTGCTGTAAAAATGCATCAGATATATATATATTTTTTTTTTTTTTCACATTTTCTTGCATAAATCTGTTAATCAACCTCAGTCCTGATCAAAACTACTAAATTACCTAGAAAAAATTACAGGATTTTAACTCTTTAACTGCCAAATTCATAAATTGTGTCACTGATTTGGTGAAAAAGCACACAAAATGATGTATTTGTAATATAAAAAGTAATTGTGAACTGTATTTTCAAAGTCTTGGACATGTGAAACCACATTGCCTTTGATACATTGTTTTGGATTCATTTTCATTTTTTTTCTCCCTAATTTACTGTTGGTGGCTGTTTTTGCCCCATTGACTTCTATTATAACCACATTTTTTTATTGCAAAACCATGACACCATATAATCAGGCATTTTTATTTGTTGCTGGTTTTCCCTGTTGGGAAGAGATAAAATTTGTAATTTTTTGTATTTGTAATTACTTTTGATGATCACTTTGCACCATTAACCAGAGTGTCAGATGATCACTTTGCGCCATTAACCCTTTAGATAGGCCTGTGCAAAAAAAGCGTAGTTTCTGGATTTTATATAGATTTTATATAACAGCAAATTAATGTGTGTGTATGTGTGTCTGAGTGTGTCAGAGTGACCTTCACGCACATTCCTTGATGTGTCTGAGAAAATCTAAATATGCATCTCAGCTCTCAGAACTACATGGATTAAACAAAAACAAAGACTCAATGGGGGAAGTCAATGGGGCAAAAACAGCCACCAGCAGTAAATTATGAAGAAAAAATGAAAATCTAACAATGCATCAAAGCCAATGTTGTTATTAATCGTTCACATGTCCAAGACTGTGATAAAAGGTAACAAAAAAAAATCCAGTCCACAACTACTTTTTATATTGAAATATAAAAATCAAATCAGTGACATCATTTGTGAACTTGGCAATTAGAGTTAAAATCCTGTAGTTTTATAAGCAATTTAGTAGTTTTGATTAGGACTGAGGTTAATTAACAGATTTATGCAAAACATAAAAAAATAAATAAATAAATTAAAAATAAATAAATAAATAAATAAATATATATATATATTTGCATAATGCATTTTACAGCAGTTTAATTCAGTAGATGTTTTCATCCCGAACATAACAAAAGAGTAGTAAATTTGAACAGTGCACAAGGGTTAAGTTAAAAAAAAAAAGTATTTCATTAACACATGATTTTAAAAATATTAACATTTTTGTATGTTTATTAGCCTATTTACTGACAGTCATGACATACTGTAGCCATATGAAGAATCAAAATATCTTTTATCTTTTTTTTTTTTACTTCCAAAAGCTGTAAAATTACATCTCAGCATATTTTTATACAACCCCAAATCAGGAAAAATTAGGGACAGTATGGAAAACGCAAATAAAACAAGTAAAGTAGTGATTTACAAATTTACCTTGATTTGTATTTCATTGCAGACAATGTGAACACAAAATATTTCATGTTTTATCTGGTCAGCTTCATTTCATTTGTAAATATTCATCTTTCCTTGCGGAGGAAGAGGATACAGGTAATTGACTGGCCTGTCTGCAGTCCCGACCTGTCTCCAATAGAGAATGTATGGTGCATTTTGAAGTGCAAAATGCGTCAACGAAGACCCCGTACTGTTGCTTACTTTAAGACTTGTTTGCAGGAAGAATGGGACAAAATTACACCTAAAACACTTCATCACATTGTGTCTTTAGTCCCTAAACATCTCTTAAGTGTTGTGAAAAGGAATGACAACATTACAAAGTGGTAAATGCTTTACTGTTCCAACTTTTTTGAAATGTGTTGCTTCTTTTTTTATTTGTGTTTTCCATACTGTCCCAACTTTTTCTGAATTGGGGTTGTAGTTTAAATGTGCTAGCAACATGGTATATGCTAGTGTTTTGCTACAACTGTACTCTAGCATGCTAACAACTAGGCTAACAACTTTAAAACATGCTAGCAGTGTGTTTAAACATACTACCAGGTAATGATTTAAGGCTCTAAAAATGTTCCCTTAAAGTGCACATTAGGTCACATAACATTACTGTTTTTAATATTCTTATAACAGTCAATACATCCAGATTTATAGATGTTAACGTTATTGTTTGGTGACAATAACATTATTAAAAATGTTTTTAGAATGTTCCAGTCTCATGTTACAATAATGTTCTCAAAACGTTATTTAAAACGTTGCTAGAACATTCTATGCACATTATAATTATGTTCAAAGTTATAAATACATTATTGTATTATTGTCATTACAATTAAAACATCAATTTTTAGATGTTGTATTAACATTCTTGTTTGGTAATAACAACATTATGAAAAAAAAATTGGGATGTTCAAGTCTTGTTATAGGCAACACAGTGGCTTAGTGGTTAGCACTGTTGCCTCACAGCAAGAAGGTCGTTGACTCGTGTCCCAGCTGTGTCAGTTGGCGTTTCTGTGTGGAGTTTGCATGTTCTCCCCATGTTGATGTGGGTTTTCTCTGAGTGCTCCGGTTTCCCCCACAGTCCAATGACATGCTGTACAGGTGAACTGAATAAACTAAAATTGGCCGTAGTGTATGAGTGTGAATGTGAGAGTGTATGGGTGTTTCTCAGTACTGGGCTGCTGTGTAAAATCCGCTGTGTAAAACATATGCTGGATAAGTTGGTGGTTCATTCCGCTGTGACGACCCCGGATGAATAAAGGGACTAAGCCGAAGGAAAAATAATGAATGAATGAATGAATGAAGTCTTGTTATATTACTTCTGAGAACATTTTTCAGCAATAAATCAGCATTATAAAAATGTTACTAAATTCTAGGACATTCTAAAGAAGTTGCAAGAACGTGGACATTCAAATGTGGACTTTAAGGCTGCAGGTTTACTCACTTGTTTAAGTGATATAACAGTAGTTTACTATTTATCATTTTGTCTGATAGAATCTTTAAATGGGGCGACATGGTGGCTCAGTGGTAGCACTGTCGCCTCACAACAAGAAGGTCGGTGGTTCGAGTCCCAGCTGGGTCAGTTGGCATTTCTGTGTGGAGTTTTTTTCGAATGTATATGACCTTTTACAAAAGCTTTAGTGTGCTCTAAACTTCTACAGTTTTTTATAGTAAGGAAGGATGAATTGCTGTTAACCTATTTACAAGTTTCTATCATAGCAAAAATAAAGTGCACTGGATTTTCATTTTACCTCAAAAATATACGATTAAACAATTTAACATTAGGGTGGCACGGAGGCTCAATGGTTAGCACTGTCCTCTAACAGCAAGAAGGTCAGTGGTTGGAGTCCCGGTTGGGCCACTTGGCATTTCTGTGTGGAGTTTGCATGTTCTCCCCGTGTTTGCGTGGGTTTCCTCCGGGTGCTCCGGTTCCCCCCACAGTTCAAAGACACACGCTATAGGTGAATTGGATTAACTAAATTGGCCGTAGTGTATAAGTGTGTGTGTGAATGTGAGAGTGTATGGGTGTTTCCAAATACTGGGTTGTAAAACATATGCTGGAATAGTTGCCGGTTCATTCCGCTGTGGCGACCCCTGATAAATAAGGGACTAAGCCAAAGGAAAAGGAATGAATAAATGAATTTAACATTAGTGTCTTATCAATATTAGAGCTGTAGTATTATGTAGTCAGTGCTGTTTAAACACTGATTTAAAAACAAAAACAGTCATTGTGTTTTAAGGTTTGAATATAACTTTAAGAAAGCAATTTTCTCTAATAACCAGAGGGGCTCGGAATAAAACGGTTGACCGATTATTTTTAATAAAACCCATTTTACTTTCTTTGAATGAGATGCACAAAGCACACTTTTAGCTGCTGTTTATTGGATTTGTTTTTGCTCTTTATGGAGCTTATGATGATGTTACTCGTTGAAATGTGCACTGCTTGCTCTCATTAATTAGTTTCCGTCTTATCTCTTGCCATTTGTAGCTTCTTTCTCCAATTATGCCTCCCTAACAGCCTTTTGTGTTTATGTATGTATCTCGCATTAGCAATGGCTGAAGGCGATGCTCCAGTCTACTCTAACGCAAACGCACACATCATCACTGAAATAGACTGGATCAATATAAAACTCCCAAGCCCGTTCATTTCTTAAACCTGACGTAAGACTACAAGGCCTTCTTATATAGCAAATTGATTAGTAGGTGTTGAGACAGGTCTTGTTCTCTGGGAATGTGAGCAATATTTCATGCCGACATCAGCCAGTGATGCACAACAGCTCAAGTGATGGGCTGATTTAGCTTCGCCCTTCGTATTTACCCCTGTGCCCACAGATGGATGAACACCGCCATGTTAGATTCCCCCATGCTTCAATGAACCACTTTAAAGACTTTGGAAACCTGTAACCTTTAACACACTTCTTATGCATCATTATGAGCGGAACATTTGCGCCTCGGGGAGCCTTCGCAAACAAGTGCATGACAAATTAGGGTGAAATTAGGATGAAGTGACGAACTCTTTTCAGAAAACGAAGAAAAAAATATTGTTCTTGAGTACAAATGGAACCAAAACTAAACTCATATGATTTTGTAAGCTCACATTGCTAGTTTTGTGGTGAACAATTCATCTGTACATGTCATTAAGAAAAAGCAATTTCTCAATGACACCTGTCTGAGGTATTGGGCGTGGCTAACATACTTAACCACGCCCCTCCAACTGTCAGTTTTGACAACAAACAGAAATGGTGTGGAGGAGGTGTCTGTTAGGCTGCAATAACTCTCCCCAAACCCTTTTCGTCATGAATGAAATGTCTACTTTACTACATCCAATCACCTCGCAGTAGAAAAAAACAAGCCACACCCACTGTTTTCTCATTTAATATTCGGTTTCTTTAGGAACTGCATCACAATACAAAAAAAAAAAACAACGGTCACAGCTTCCGATTCATACAGACTTTAAGAAACGCTTTGGCAAATAGTGTGTATTTACATGACATTAGCCAGGGTTCCATCCTGAAGTGAAGTGAATCTTTTCGAAGTTTGCAAAGAAAGAAAATAAATCAGAATGAGACTAGACTCTTTTCAGATTTCCTGCTTCCTCAGCAGCAGAAATCCTCATATTTGGTTAAACTTAGAGAGCAATGAATGGAAAAGTACCACAATTATATATTTCGTCCATTGCAATTTGATAAATAACAAAAGAAAAACTCAACAATAGTGTTTTTAGGAGTAAAAGGGGGGGGGGGGGGAATGGGACTGAGACTGATAATGGCAGCCAGAAGAGAGAACAATGTCCATTTTACTGTCCAGTCCATAGACACTGCATTAGAAACACCTCACATTTGTTAACTAGTTTGTTTGTTGTTGTTTTTTCTGTAATTTGATGCAAAGATGATAATAATACCAAGTGTAGGTTAATAAATGTACATTGTTGGCACCAAGTGGTTAGTGCGTTGACATAAAGTACTGAGGTGCTCACAGCGACCCCAGTTCAATTCCCAGCTCAAGGTCCTTTGCTGAACCTTCCTGTCTCTCTATGCTTTTCCACGCTTTCCTGTCTCCCTCTCTGATGTCCTAACGGTGAAAATATCCTAAAATGTAATAATTAAAAATATATAAATATAAAAAAGTCCAAACGCATCATCACTGTCTTGAGAAAAGAGACTATTAAGTACGTTTCCTTCAAGTTGTTAAAGTGAGACTGTAGTATTGGTAACCTAGTAGCCAACAGTAAACAATGCAAGCATAATTCATTCATTCATTTTCTTTTGAGCTTAGTCCCTTTATTAAAAATAGGGGTCGCCACAGCGGGAATGAACCGCCAACTTATCCAGCATATGTTTTCATGTCATTAGCATGAACACACAGCACACGCTCCATCTCACTTGTTATAATTGCTTATTTCTCAGCATTTGAACATTCTACACTCAAATTGACAATTGTTACATATAACTGCACATATAACTCCAATTGCACAATTGTTAATGTTTTTTGGGGGACAACTTAATTGTTTTATGTTCCACCCACTAAATTTGTAAAAACGGCATTTTTTACAGTGTACAAACATTTGGGATAATGCAAGTACATAATTGAGCAAAACATATAACACTGTACTTGTGTTCTTTGTATATTTTATTGACAAAAACCTAACATATTGTGCCTTTAACAGGCCTTTTTTTCTGTCTTTCTCTTTGTTCTGTCAAGAAAAAAGAAACAGAGCAAGCTTGAATATTTTAAAACAATCAAGTAACGCTCAGATGTTGAAACGACTCTCAGAAACAACTTTAAATGATGAAATAACCCTCAGTTCCTCAATAAGTCTGATGATTCCATCTCAAAGTTGAGAACGATTCTTTGAAAATCAGCGACTTTCACAACTTCCAGCTGCTCGACGGCTGTCAGGAGTATCAATAAACTGACAGCGAGTGCTGTTACTTATGCTCTGTGGCTTCTTGCCAACTTTTATGAATTATTCTGAGTCCTGCAAATTATTAATCAAAAGTCACTGGAACTTTAAAGACTGCAGCGTCGGAGGAAAGCATCATGAGATGAGGTTTTTCTTTTTTTTTTAGTTTTATCTTTGACTTAGCAGGTGTAAGGGAAGAGAGGATTATTTTCTTTTCTTATTTTTAAGAAATAGAAAACCACTTCAACACTTCAAACGCATGACCAGGGCTGTAAAACATTCTTGAAGAACTGATACTAAGTGAAAACTATGTGGTTTTGGTATATGCTTTATTTAATATATTGGTATATGACTTACATTTAATAAATAAGCAAATGGGACAAATATTCGAATGCAAACTGAAACGTATTGCATTAAATATTTTGTCAGACAGACTTACAAATGTTTGTTTAAAGGGGGGAATTCTTTCATTCGATTTCTTTATACTTTATAAAGCAAATCGGCCCTTGTGTTCAAGACTTGTGTTTATGGCCTTGCTGTAATTGACTGATATGATCAATATCACTCGTTAATTATATTCCACATCAAACTAGCAGCTTATAAAGTAGTTTTGGTGGTAGAGTTATGCTTCTTATCTCACATGACTTCAGAAGTGGCTATTACATTTCTTTTCCAAATGTTTCTTAAATGCTTTTTAAGGAAGTTGTTTAAACTTGTTGTTTCACACTTTGAGTCATTATGTTTATGGTCAAATGTCAAATAAATGGATGTCAAATAAATGTCATGGTTTTGACATCAAATCAATTAGCATTTCTCACTTGTTTTTTGATGCAATGCTTGGTGTCAATTTGATGTCGTTTTTGACTGGGTTCATCGATATCAAGCTAATATATTATGCACGACAACAAGCCAATCAGCTTCTCAAACAGACGCACACAAGAAGGACGTTAAGATACACAGAAATGTACACTCTGCCTGTAATATACATACGGAGATGTGACATACGGTGTGACATATTTACATACAGTATGAGAAAACGTTTCCCAGTAACGTTTTTGAGATTGTCAAAAATGTAGACGTCGCCCTCTAGTACTTATTTTTCGGTTCTCAAAAATGTACTGATAGGCACATATTTCCAATGAGCATCGGCTCATTTACTTATGTATTGTCCACACACACATAATTTAATGCACGTTTCTATAAAATATGTTTTATAATACGCCACAAAACATAACACGTGTTTACACTCCTCTAGTAAGCCAGCGCTAGCACTTCCCTAATCCACAACTGCATCTTCTGAAGCGCAGACCCTCCCGACCTGCTAAACTGTAAAGCTTGTAGCTGTGTGTCCTGTTGTTCTGGTAAACGTAGAAGGAGCAAACCGCACATTATAGGCTTGCGATAACAGCCTTCTCAAAGAAACTGCTGGAGTAAAGCCTCTGTCTGAAGACCTCCTGACAACAGCTGAGCTCCTCTCAAAGTCTGTGCTACTAAGAGCCAATAAACCCGCTCTTAAGGCCACGGGCGAGCACTTCTGTGAAAAGCGAGTTAAACTGAAAACCTCAGCCACCGTATCTCAGTCCTGCAGTCTGGCTCTCCCCAGTGCGGACGCTTCCCTCCAGCTCTCTCTCATGTTGAAGCCTGCAGCGCTACTGTTTCTTACAGATACAAGAGATGAGAGAGCAGAAGATGTGCCTGATGTCTCTAAATGTTCAACCTTATTTTGTTATTCATCTTTATGGGCCACAAAACGTGTTAAAATTAGGATTGTGTTGCATTTAGGATTAGGATTTAGATTTAGAAAAAAAAGGCTGTACAGTGCATTAGGAATGTTTTGCCGGAATGGTTGGTGGTTCATTCTGCTGTGGCAACCCCTGAAAAATAAGGGACTAAGCTGAGGGAAAATGAATGAATGAATGAACACTTTAAAAAAAATGCTGGGTTCCACACAATGCGTTCATGTTGTCCCAACACAAATCGATTTACTTAACTTAATTGTTTTGATAAATCTAAGTTGATTTACCTTAGAACAGTTATGTAGTTTAGTATTTTTTTTTGAGTGAGCATTTCAAACTAAAAAAATAAAATAAACTTGAAAAGTAAAAGGCTGTAAGTGCCTTAGGTCGTTTTTGTTGTTGTTGTTGTTGTTGTTGTTGTTGTTGTTGTTGTTGTTGTTG
>CAIGQW010053650.1:3852591-3883057 GCA_903798125.1 Danio choprae | reverse complement strand
TGTGTGTGTGTGTGTGTGTGTGTGTGTGTGTGTGTGTGTGTGTGTGTTTGTGTGTGTGTGAATGAGTGTGTATGGATGTTTCCCAGTACTGGGTTGCATCTGGAAGGGCATCCCCTGTGCAACCCAGCAATTTTTACATAGTATGTTTTACGCAGCGGATGCCCTTCCTGCAGCAACCCAGTACTGGGGAAACACCCATACACACTCATTCACACACATACACTATGGACAATTTAACTTATCCAATTCACCTATAGGGCATATCTTTGGACTTGTGAGGGAAACCGGAGCACCCGGAGGAAACCCACGACAACACGGGGAGAACATGCAAACTCCACAAAATGCCAACTGACCCAGACGAGGCTCAAACCAGCGACCTTCTTGCTGTGAAGTGACAGCGCTACCCACTGTGCCACCACGCCGCCCCAAATATGTTCAGTGTCATCTAATTTATTTAATACATTTAGGCTGTCATTAATCCATTCATATCTTCTGCATTGAGGTCAGTGTTATTATAGTTCACCAAAATCTATTTGTAAAACTTTGACTGGTATTAAAATAAAAGTGAAGAATATATCATATATAGAAACTATAGTATCTTAGGGCAGCACAGTGACGCAGTGGGTAGCACAATCGCCTCACAGCAAGAAGGTCGCTGGTTCGAGCCCCGGCTGGGTCAGTTGGCATTTCTGTGTAGAGTTTGCATGTTCTCCCCGTGTTTGCGTGGGTTTCCTCCGGGTGCTCCGGTTTCCCCCACAAATCCAAAGACATGCGCTATAGGTGAATTGGGTAAGCTAAAAAATTGTCCATAGTGTATAAGTGTGAATGGGTGTGTATGGATGTTTCCCAGTGATGGGTTGCAGCTGGAAGGGCATCCACTGCGTAAAACATATGCTGGATAAGTTGGCGGTTCATTCCGCTGTGGCGACCCCAGATTAATGAAGGGACTAAGCCGAAAAGAAAATGAATGAATGAATATAGTATCGTATTGAAACTAAAATCATTTTGATTCAAGCCCACTCAAACACTGTGGTCTTGAAACAACTTTTAACACCAATGTATGAAATTCAAATCTATTTGCGTGAAATCTGATCACCTCGACTACCACATTTCATGGTAAAACATAAAAATGTATCGTCATTGTTTTTTGTGTAGCTGAAAGGTTGAGTTTAAGACTGAGGTTAGGCACTCAAAAATAGCTACATGATATTAATATGTGGCTATAAACGCATTCATTATATAAATATTATGTGAAGACATTGTAAGAACTTGTAGACTTAATAAGCAAAAAGTCCTCAATGTAAAAACATGATTTCTGAAAATTCCTAAAAAGACATAAACTCCAGGTTTAGTAACTTCCATCAGTCATGGGTTTTTTTTGTAATTGTAAAGAACGTGGGGTGTCATGGTGGTGCAGTGGGTAGCACGTTCGCCTCACAGCAGGAAGGTCGCTGGTTCGTGTCCCGGCTGTGTCAGCTGGCATTTCTGTGGTGGGTAATACAGGTGAATTGGGTAAGCTAAATTGTCTGTAGGGAATGGGTGTGCATGGATGTTTCCCAGTGATGGGTTGCAGCTGGAAGGACATCCGCTGCAAAAAACATATGCTGGATAAGTTGGAGGTTCATTCCGCTGTGGTGACCCCAGATTAATAAAGGGACTAAGCCGAAAAGAAAATGAATGAATGAGTGTAAGGAACGTTTACTAGACTAGTAAATTAGCTAGACTATTCTACTTTTTATTAATGCATAGTAATGTAGTTGGGTTTAGGTATTGGTATAGGAAAAGGGATTTAGAATAAGGTCATACTATATACTGTAAGCACTACTGTAAAGACAGCCAATATTGTAATAATAGGCAGGTATAATTCAGTGGTTATTAGTCAGAATTACTAGTACTTAAACTAAAGTGTTACCAAAACGTGACATTTAAAAACAAAATGCAAATAAATTCATTCATTCATTCATTTTCTTTTCGGCTTAGTCCCTTTATTAATCTGGGGTCGCCACAGCGGAATGAACCGCCAACTTATCCAGCATATGTTTTACGCAGCGGATGCCCTTCCAGCTGCAAGCCATCTCTGGGAAACATCCACACACACTCATTCACACTCATACACTACGGACAATTTAGCTTACCCAATTCACCTGTACGGCATGTCTCTGGACTTGTGGGGGAAACCGGAGCACCCGGAGGAAACCCACACCAACACAGGGAGAACATGCAAACTCCACACAGAAATGCCAACTGACCCAGCCGAGGCTCGAACCAGCGACCTTCTTGCTGTGAGGCGATTGTGCTACTCACTGCACCACCGTGCAGCCGCAAATAAACTCTTCATTTGTAAATGTATCCATAGACTATTTCAGTATGGTTGGCCCAGGAACATGTCCCGCTTGTCAAACTATATTTCATAACCGTAACAAGAGGCAATTCAGTCATATCTTAACATTATTTATCAATATGTGGACATTTTCAGGTTCAAGGAAGCTATGGAAAGCAAAAGAAAAATGTAAAACAGGATGTATGTTAGGACCATTGTCATTGTCTACATCCCTCAGTAACGTATTTTCTAAATGCTGTCGGTTCATTCCCCTCTACTTTTTAACCTCTACAACCCAAACATATAAAAATGTATGCGTACATGTACGAGTAAGCACATTGTCTTGCCAGATCAAGCTGTAATAGCAGATGAGATTTCTCTGATCGGGAAAGTGTGAAAGGTTAGCCACATTGAAAGCGAATTTCATGGGAAGACGGATGACGCTCTGACAGCTCCATCTGTACAGAAACATGCCTGGGCACAGTCGAGGGAGCCTGTAATGAAATATATCTATTTTCTTTCTCCTTTCTTCAGGGAGGGTCCATCCAGAATACAAAGTCAAAGCGATGCCTTGAACTCGTGGAGAACAATGACAATGAGTTCGGATTTCAGCTCACCCTCCAAAAATGCACTGGCCAGAGCTGGACCATCACCAATATGTTGCCTGGTAGCACCTTATGATGACTTTCGAGACCTGGGACGGCATTGAGAAACGAAGCACCTGGATGTCTCTCTTTGACTTTGACATCATATGATAAATGTTAAACATTTTTTCCTAGCTACTGTACTTGTGCATATTGATAAGCCACATTTGGCAGATGCCGCATTGTGTGTTATGAGGTCCTACACTGTACTGAGATTTATTTTGTGCAAGGTCTACTCGGTTTCGTCTCGACTCGAAGGTTGTACCGGCTCCAGCGCACACACTGAAGCCATAATTGCTACTATGTAGCAAAGCTTTGGCAACGTTCTTGCTGTATTTCTTTTCTAGTGTCTCAGGTTTGTAGGTTGAGATTATTTTGAAACAACTCTGTACATTTTTGGGACATGCCAACAACACGTTGGAACATATCTAGATACAATCAGCTGTTTTATATCTACATGTAAAGTAAATATTCTCAGTATTTATAATTCATGGCAGTAAAAAAAAAAGAACAAATGCTAAGATGGTGTGGTGTGTGAGTTCTGCTGTCTGGCCCTGAAAGGTTCACTCCAAAAATGACTTTTCTTTTCTTCTTCAAACTACTTATTTAAAACGAGTTGACAACACAATTCCTTTGATTATTTGGGGAACAAATTAATTGTTTTATGTTCAATTCACTTAAATTTGTAAGCTAACTTAATCTATTTGTGTTGGGGTAACATGAAGGAATTGTGCGGAACCACAATTTACAGTGTTGTCCCTGCAAACAGAGACAGAGCTGTAGTCGTTATAATGGGTTAGGTAATTTTCTCACAGTGTCAGTGCTTTGGTTTAGCAGATGTTCCCTCTATAGTGTGCAACATGTTTGTTACATCAGCTACTGTACATCCCAGCCTATGAAAAATACAGTCTTAGAGGAGGTTTTGCTGACGTTAGCATTAAGTGTTAGCATTAAGCATGGATGTGTCTTAATTTAGTTTCCTGGCACCCTAGGTTCACTTCGTCAACACAAGTGGAGGCACTTGTAAGAACCCTACTGTGCTCACTACACACTGCAATGATTGTCATGGGACAAGATCTTCATTGTATTTTCTGATGTTGTTGTTGTTATTATTATTATTATTATTATTATTATTATTATTATTATTATTATTCATTTTATTTATTATTAGGCTGGGGTCCATTTTCCAAAACCATTGTTAGGAAACTAAGATCACAAGTTCTTACGTTGCAAACATAGTTCTGTGTTTTTTATTTTATCGATCCAACAAACATTCGCAAATTTTTGTGGTTGCAACTACCTTATTAGACCTGTAGTTAGAAGAAGAGGCTGTGTTCTATTTTGAGTTATTCATTCATTTTCCTTTGGCTTAGTCCCTTAGTCCCCTTTGGCTTAGTAAGCTATTTTTAAATTGTAAATTATTATATCATTTAATTTGCTATAAATTAACAATTTAGAAAAAATATGAATTTTATTTTACATGAAATTAGCCCACATCACAAATGCATAGAACAACAAACTACAACCGGTGTTGCCAAATTGGACGGTTTTAAATTTATGGTATGGTTAAAAAAGTATGACAGTTAAGGTAATTTCTGATTTAAATAAATTAAAATTAAATAAAATGTGAATCTAATATTTTAGGTGTTTTGTTTTTGTGCGTTTGGGCGGGTTTTGGACAGCTTTTGGGCTGGAAAAAGCTATATCTGGCAACACTGACTACAACAAAATATTACAACTCACCATAACATTCAATGTAAGCACTGAGCTTGTTTCCCTGCAACAATACAAGAAACTCTAGAGAAATGTTTGCTTCCCACTCATGCTGTATTAGAAGAATGCTAGATTAGAAGAATGCTTATGCTAGGTTCACATCAAAAGTGAAATTAAGTATTCATGCGAGTAGATTACACACAAAGTCAATGCAAACGCATGAACACAATTCCGCAATCGTGCCGAATTTCCCGCGATTCACCTCAATGGTGTCTACCATGAAAATCCGAATGATTTAACTTGAGCGGGAAATTCGCATGAGGTAATAAACTCCACGTGAGTAAACAGTGATGCGATGTAAACTGAGAATTAAAGGGGAAACTCGAAATAAAGTGGGATATCATACAGTATATATAATAATTTTGCATAATTGCAGGCTGGTAACAACTATTTCTTGATCCGGTATTGTATTGAAATCTGACTCCCCGGACAAATCTGACTCCCCAGCCCTGAAAAACCTGTTCTGATAAAGCTATCAATCAAATAATTTAGCAAAATTACTCTATAGAGCAATGTAAGACATCAGCATAACTTTGGTCTATTTGTGACCTTTAAAACCTGTATTTGTAGGGGGAGTACATTGAGGCTTGAGTATTTTAATGTTGTTGTATAAGAAATTTGAATGAAATAAGCTTTCTGTGAATGTTTCAACATTAAAGGAAGTTTTAAAACAGTTAGTATGTTTTACTTTTGAAAATGCGGTATAAATTCGACCCATTTGGCGTTTTAAATTCTTTTGAACACGTTTAGGTGCTGCTTGTCAATCAGACAACGCTACGTTGTCTACGTTCGTTTTTGCTGTCAGTTGTGGGAAAAATGGTTAATAAAAATTAGTTTTATAATAAACCGCTGTGAGTTTAGCTGCAGGCGCTGCGTGACGCTCGTACACACAAAGGGGAGTCAGAATTGTCTGGGGACTTAACACCGATACTAGCCCCCGCAACTTAATTTTTATTTTAGATTGACGAAAATGTAGACGTCGCCCTTTAGTGTCTGGGTTGCAAATTTGAATGTACACTGTAAAAAATCTGTCAATTAACAGTTCCCGTGTTTTGTGATTCACAAGTGTTTTATGTTTATTTACGGTTGTGAATTGCATTATGGGACCTTAATCTCTGCTCTGTTGAATTTTGATGTTGAAAATTCAACTCTATAGTTTAACAAAGTGACTTTTATTGACATTTTAGTCGTTTAAAATAATATAATGTATGAGAAATAACAATGTTCATTCATTCATTCATTTTCTTTTCGGCTTAGTCCCTTTATTAATCTGGGGTCGCCACAGCGGAATGAACCGCCAACTTATCCAGCATATGTTTTATGCAGCGGATGCCCTTCCAGCTGCAACCCATCACTGGGAAACATCCACACATACACATTCACGCACATACACTACAATTTAGCTTACCCAAATCACCTATACTGCATGTCTTTGGACTTGTGGGGGAAACTGGAGCACCCGGAGGAAACCCACGCCAACACGGCGAGAACATGCAAACTCCACACAGAAACACCAACTGACCCAGCCAGGGCTCGACCTAACGACCTTCTTGCTGTGAGGCGATCGTGCTACCCACTGCGCCACCGTGCTGCCGAAATAACAATGTAAAAGAAATAATAAGTTTCTGTACCAAAATAGGCAATACGGTGGCTTAGTGGTTAGCACTGTCACCTCACAGCAAGAAGGTCGCTAGTTCGAGCCCTGGCTGGGTCAGTTGGCGTTTCTGTGTGGAGTTTGCATGTTCTCCCCGTGTTGGTGTGGGTTTCCTCCGGGTGCTCCGGTTTCCCCCACAGTCAAAAGATATGCGGTTTAGGTGAATTGAATAAACTAAATTGGCCGTAATGTATGTGTGTGGATGTTTCCCAGTACTGGGTTGCAGCTGGAAGGGCATCCGTTGTGTAAAACATATGCTGGATAAGTTGATGGTTCATTCCGCTTTGGCGACCCCAGATGAATAAAGGAACTTAGCCGAAGAAAAATGAATGAATGTACATTAATATACAACCCCAACCCAGACCATATATCACTTTAAACTTAATAAAAATCACTTTTTCAAACTTTTCAAGGTTAAAAGTTGTTGGAAGAAAGATCAACGTCCCATAATGCAATTCAAAAGCATAAATAAACGGGGGAATCACAAAATACAGAAAACTGTTAATTTACAATTTATTTTTTTTTTACAGTATAGGTGAGTTATGCCTTTAAAAAGCTCCATTGATACTGTTGTTCCCTACATGGTGGTAAACAGCTTTGTTGTTCACGTGTCAAAGATTTTATTCCCAAATGATGTCCGCATCCTCCCTAGAAGGAGTTGTGTGCATCGATGCCGTGGATGTTTTCTTTAAACTCTCTCGTTCTTTCTCTCTCTGGTGTGTATCAAGGGAAGAGACGAGTGGCACTTTCTGTTCTCAACTTGCCAGTCCTCATTAGCATCTACAGTCCTGCTGGGCCAGAGGGATGTTTGCCATTAAATATACATGCACATCCACTCCTACCACCCTCACACCGCCACAAAACGTCTGGGAAATATTTGCAACTACTTCATGCATGCACTGTGGTTTGAAATGCAGCTCAAAGATTTACAACTTACAACAGTGCCTAGCAAATGATAAACGAAACCACACGTGGATCCAAGCCGAGGAGGAGTATTTGTGCTCACGAAAGCGAAAAGATTCTCTAAAACAAATTGCGATCTTCACTTTCATTGTGAACGCAGGGCGGCAAAGACAAGGTCAACACGTCTTCTCTTATCTAATGGTTTAATAGGAGTCACTCGGATCAATATTCCATTCAGACGCTGAGTGTCCTGGTTCATCGTGTCCTTCTCCCATACAAAGATGATCAAAGCTTAAACCCTTCTTTTCAGTTTCAGAAAAATAAATACTGTTACCTCCAACCCAAGATCAATCTGAAAACGTACCCCTATATACATTTCTGGAGAGCGTGAACTATGTAGCCAGAGGTACGTAGGGCTGCATTTCGTAATTGAAGGGAACGCTATGGGACGGCATGACGCATTCCCAGAAGGTTTTTGTTTTCGCAAATCCACCAGAGGCCGCTGTGTATGCTTTTTCAGATCTCATATTTCTTTCGCAAGTGCCATTCACGCCTGCTCTTCTCACATAAATCCACCAGAGGCCGCTGTCGACTGACTGACTGACTGACTGACTGAATGACCGATCAACTGACCCACCCTCCTCCTTCCCTAAGGATAGAGAAAAGCACCAATCGACCAGTGCCCAGCCACTTCCCTAAACCCAACCGACAGTGTTTTCAAAAGCAACCCAGAAAAAGAAAAGCCCTCACGGCCGCCTGATTTTTACCACGTTTTCAGATCTTACCACATTCTCACCCTGTTATTTACTTTTTATTTTATTTTTTGGCTTTTGTTTTTGTCTTACCTGCTTTTTGGAACTGTTCTTTGCTAGATTCAAACCCTGTCATATCGGTCAACTCTACTCCATGTCACAAGTCTGCCGACGTACACGGCGAGCCACTGGACAACTTGGTAACATTGGAAAAGCCATTCACATGGAGGTAAGCGGTAAGCACGAAAAGGAACGCCGTCATACCGTCCCGTAGCGTTCGCTTTAAAGACGAAATGCAACCGTTTGTACCTCTGGCTACATAATTCGCGATCTCCAGAAATGTATATAGGGCTACGTTTTTAGAATGAGCCTGTGTTGGTTACCTCAGCCTGAAGTCACTGTGAGAAAGCAATATTTATCTTTGCACTGCACCCCAGATCTACTGTACTTCTGAGATTCTGTTATATACATGATTGGTTTATAGACTGATGAACTGCACTCGGCATGTGAGTTAAACAGCGACCTTCCCTTTTTATGGCTCATCTTTTCACTGGTGATTGAAATTTTATTGCGTCATTAATAATATATTTGTTTACACTCTGCATTACAATGACAAGTGGGGTTTTCACTCATCTTAATTTTGAATAAAAAATTGGGGGGAGGGCGACACGGTGGCTCAGTGGTTAGCACTGTCGCCTCACAGCAAGAAGGTCGCTGGTTCGAGCCTCGGCTGGGTCAGCAGAGTTTGCATGTTCTCCCCGTGTTTTCGTGGGTTTCCTCCGGGTGCTCCGGTTTCCCCCACAGTCCAAACACATGCGCTATAGGTGAATTGAATAAGCTAAATTGGTCGTAGTGTATGTGTGTGAATGAGAGTGTATGGATGTTTCCCGGGTTGCATCTGGAAGGGCATCCGCTGTGTAAAACATATGCTGAATAAGATGGTGGTTCATTCTGTTGTGGTAACCCTAGATGAATAAAGGGACTAAGCCAAAGGAAAATAAATGAATGAATGAATATTTTGGGGGGGGGGGGCATGATTCTGAAAGAAAACGCACTGGCTTTGGTATAGTAATAATTTCAACTTTCACATGCATCTGATTAACAGATCAGGCTTAAACTGTGTTGTAATTGTTGTAGTGATTGTGTTATAAGTGCACAATGTGTGTAAGGAGTAGTTCACCCTAAAATGAAAAGAAAAAAATACTCACTATTTACCCACCACCAAGTGGTTCCAAGCCTTTATGATTTTATTTATATTGTTGAACACAATTATTAAGAAGATTATTTGATGAAAACCAGTAACCAGCGACTTCCATAGTAGGAAAAACAAATACTATGGAAGTCCATGGTTACCGGTTTTCATTCATTCATTTTCCAAAATCATTCATTTTAGTCCCTTATTTATCAGGGGTCGCCACAACGGAATGAACCACCAACTTATCCAGCATATGTTTTACACAGCGGTTGCTCTTCCAGCCACAACCCAGTACTGGGAAACACCCATACACTCACTCATTCATACACACACTCATACACTACGGTCAATTTTGTTTTATTAAATTCACCTATAGCGTATGTCTTTGGACTGTGGGGGAAACCGGAGCAACCGGAGGAAACCCACATGAACACGGGGCCACCGTGTCACCCCAACGTACATAAAACTGGATTTTTACATTCTTCATTCTTTATTTTAACAGTTTCAGTTATGTTTGATGTTACTAGAAACTGCATGTCACTTTTGTCAAACTACATAATGTTTTGTATCAAAGGAATTTATATTTATACAGGAATTTAAGTATACGACGCTGCTCATATGCAGGTCAAAATGATGAATAAATGTTTTGAGAGATGCATTTTCAGTCCAGGACAAGTGAGGTAGTGTAGATTTTATGCGTGTGTTGGGGTCATTGTATGTGTGGGTATTATTAAGTATTTATATTTTGAACTCTTGGGAGGTCCTGCATGCTTCCATTTGTCAGAGCTTGTGTGGGTTTTGCTTTCAAGATTCATGTGTGCTGCTGGCGCCTTATTTCTGTGCAGGGAAACAGACGCAATAATCTGGATGAAGTGCTGTTGTTCCTCCCCAGCGAGAAGACGACAGTTTTTTTTTCCTGCCCTTGCCCATATCTATTATTCAGGTATCTGTCTTTAGGGAAGGGGGCAATGAAACTGTGGATGTCCATAATCAACACATACGCACATACATAACAACACCGATACAGCAGCAGAAAAGAAAAAGAAGAAGAAAAGCATGGTGTGGTTTTCTTGGCATAAACTAAGGGCAGTAGGACAATGGGGAATAGAAGGGTTCAGGTTAGCATATGGAGGGAATCAAGGTACAATCTGAGCTGAGAATGGACATGATTCCCGGTGGAATGTAAAGCCGCAGGGGCAGAACAGAGATGCTCTTTGTTTTGCATCGGGCAGGTATGTTACAGGTGCTGCTGGAGGAGGGGAAGTGTTTTGTAGAGCAGCCCAATGCACCTGAGATTTCAGCCTTCAGCAGGTAAAAAGACGCTCGCTGGAAAACATAGCAATTACTGCGGCGTTGACAACACCGTGCTTTAATTCTCTCTATAAGGGGTGAAACTCTGCAAAGCGGCCGGATCACATTTCACTCAAAGTAACTAAAGAGATAACTGTGCAAACTGTGGTGTGGCTCTAATGTTTTATTTTTTTCTTTAGACTACAAAAGGACAAATGTATATAAAAAAGTATAATATTAATAATAAATGTCCTGCTCATGCTTATGTATACAATTGCAGTAAGTAAAAAGCAGCATAAAACTTTAAATAAATAAATAGCACGGAAGAATCACAAACCTGGGCAGCACGGTGGCACAGTGAGTAGTACGATTGCCTCACAGCAAGAAGGTCGCTGGTTCGAGCCTCGGCTGGGTCAGTTGGCATTTCTGTGTGGAGTTTGCATGTTCTCCCCGTGTTGGCGTGGGTTTCCTCCGGGTGCTCCGGTTTCCCCCGCAAGTCCAAAGACATGCGGTATAGGTGAACTGGGTAAGCTAAATTGTCCGTAGTGTATGTGTGTGAATGAGTGTGTGTGGATGTTTCCCAATGATGGGTTGCAGCTGGAAGGGCATCCGCTGCGTAAAACATATGCTGGATAAGTTGGTGGATAAGTTATTATTCATCATGCATACTGTATCATTACACTTGTCCGGGTGTCACATAACCTGCTTTCTGGAATAGCCTCCAGGAACGAAACTATAAAATGACACATAACATTGAATTTGTGCTAATAATGTGCTAATAACAATGCTACATAACATTACATCATCGTTATGATGAGAAATATTGTTTTGGCAGCTATCTGGAATAAATATGCTTGCTTTTATATATATATAGTTTTTTTATTCTTTCTGCTATTAAAGTGAGAATATGCACATTTTTCACAGCTATTCATATTTCAGCATTATCTTGATATATATAAATATTGTTTCATGCAAGATCTTATGAGCAAATCTACTCATATTTATAATATAAAAGATATAGAACGTATTGATGCATATTTACTTTTGCTTACTGCAACAAAATGCATACTTGCCTGCATTCATTGCCCTTTCCCTTGGTAAATCAAAAGAGTATTGATTGTGCCTGGTTAAAACCACTGTAACCCTTAATCTAGCTAGTCTAGTTTATTTGTATTCGCAGTGTCCATGAGGCATTTTGTTTATAAATCTATCCCTGCGCCTTCATTTGCATTCCATTGTTGATTATATAAAATGAACAGTATAAATTATTGCCCTCCTGTTCTGCTGTACTTCAAAATACTAAATAATGGAGCGCTCGGGGCTTTAAATGTAAAGCATGCATATATGCATTTGTTGTCCTTTGATATCCCGTATTCCTCCCAGCACATAAGAATGATTGGCCATCATTTGTTTTGACTACCCAGATTCATTTTAACATAAGCCTTCATCCACAAAGACAGAAATTCCATATAATAATAATATTAAAGGGAGGGGGAAAAAGCACAGCCAATCAAGAAAATGGAGAGGCTGACATTTTTCACCCTGCTTATAAATGTTGACAGGGATAAATCTCACACAGGGGTTTCTTCGGTTGTAAAAGCATACGGTCATATCACAATGAGAATACATTCATTCATTCATTTTCTTTTCGGCTTAGTCCCTTTATTAATCTGGGGTTGCCACAGCGGAATGAACCGCCAACTTATCCAGCATATGTTTTACGCAGCGGATGCCATTCCAGCTGAAACCGATCACTGGAAAACATCCACTCACACACACTCATTCACACACATACACTACAGACACTACATTCACACATATACACTTTAGCTTACCCAACTCACCTATAGCGCATGTCTTTGGACTTGTGGGGGAAACCGGAGCACCCAGAGGAAACCCACAGCAACACGGGGAGAACATGCAAACTCCACACAGAAATGCCAACTGACCCAGCCGAGGCTCGAACCAGCAACCTTCTTGCTTTGAAGCGATCGTGCTACTCACTGCGCCACCGTGTGTGATTTCTGTGATTATTTATTTAATACTGTCATGGAATGAGCCACTGAGAACTTGACTGACATGAATACAACTTTACTGAAAATGTCTGAGGAATCCAGCATTGGCTGGGTTCTACAGTATTTATTAGTATTTCTAGTCTAAATATACAGTATTTATTTATAATAACCCAAAGGAAAGTCATTTGTTTCCGTTATGGGTTGTATATATGTGAATAATTATACAGTACTGTATATTATAATGCATTTTCTCACAACACATGCAAATAGCATGGAACACAACGGGAATGTTTCAAGGAACCAAAAGAGTGACAGACCTGGCTATTTAGGTTATGGATATTGAGGCTAATGATATACAAAAGACAAGGGTATGGTGTAATCATCTGCCACTTTTCCAAATGATCAACTAGAAGTCAAGTTATTATTTGTTGCTCTTACAACTGGGATCAATGACAAGACTTTTGTCAGTTAGTGTATATTTTAAATTGACTAAGCTAATTTCTCTCACTTTTCACACTTTTTAATCATCAAATTGTCTCTCTTTTGCATATGGTCTTTCTAACAAGTGTTAAAAAGTATCTCACAAAAGTGAAATCAATATGTAAATAAGTGGGCAAGATCATTTCACATCATTTTGTAGTTAAAACCCCAGCCTGCTACATTCAGTAGATATAAAAGCTCTGTGAAAACATATTTATTCTCTATTTTCTGGCTTATTGATTGTAGTTTTTAATTACTTTATTATGACTGGTGTTATTCTCATTTGTTTCAGTGTAAATGATTTGATTTTGTTGAAAGAAATAGGTTATGGTTGGAGACTTTAATTGACAGATTATTGACAAATTATTTTAAGGACTTTATTTTTTATAACCAACTCATTCATTTATTCATTCATTTTCCTTTGGCTTAGTGCCTTATTTATCAGGGGTCACCACAGTGGAATGAACCACCAACTATATGTTTTACACAGCGGATGCCCTTCCAGCCGCAAACCAGTATTGGGAAATTTATAACCAACTATGCATATATATCTTTTTCTTCAAAAATTTTAACTAGTATATGTATACTAACCTATTTATTAAAAAACAACATCAAATTGACATCTACTGCAGCATTGGCGTAAAAAAACAACAACATAAAAATCAATTAAAGGACTGTCTCTAATTGATTTCTGACTTGCTTTTTGACACAAATGTAAATTATGTAGTGTGTAAATTAGTTATTTATAATTAAAGCTTTCAGATGAGTAAACTGGTTTTTATATTATAATAATTTTTGTGTCGTTATTTTGGTGGTCAAAAAGACATCAATATGTGGATGTCAAATAGACGTCAAGGTTTTTACATCAAATCAATTAGCATTTTTGATGACGTTTTTTTGATGTTATGCTTGATGTCAATTTGATGTCGTTTTGGGTAGCTTATCTGGTCATTTAAAACATTTTAATTGCAGTTTATGCTGTACGTAGGAGTCTTGACATGATTTCAGTGACATGCATGGCTAGAATCGAACTCAAATCTACGCATTCAGCAGAGACCATAACTTGGTGAAGGAAATCTGCTCCTATATTTGTTTTCTACAGTCCTGATTCCATCTCATTAATCATTGTTATTTTAGAGGTATTTGTGTCAAGCCTCATTATCGTCATCAGGTACTAATTAAAAAAACATATTACAAGTTTAGGTCTGAGTGGACAGACTCGCCAAATGTGCTCTGGAGAGATAAGACATTTAAAGTTGAGTGGCACATTAATCTTACTTCCCCTCAGTAATTCAGAAGTCTTCACCTCAAACTGACAGCGGAGGACTTTTAGGCAGCATTTCCTCAATCAGCTGAGTTTATCTAGTCCACCGAGGGACCCGCGTCCTGCATAGCTATATATAAAGCTCTGTTCAGAACAAATCGCTCCTTTCTTGAGTAAAAGAAACACAAGCTATTGTTACCAAAGACTTTCAGGCCAGAGATTTTACAGCAAGTGACAAATTCATTACAGTTTTTTAAGCTGAAAACCATGTACACTTTTGAGTTGTCATAAGCCTGGCTCACACTGTATGATTTCAACCCTGATTGACAAATTTTGCTATAATCATAGGTTAAAGTCTGTGTCCTTTTTTTTTGGTGGCTCGACGTTGGATTTTGGTCACATTCCAACACAACCTAAAATCAACCAAATATCAACATAATTTCACGTCGTTATTGGACATCAGAATAACGTTGTCCTTAGACACCGGCAAGTTAAATCTAACCTAATATTAACATCTTATGAAGGTTTCTTGACATTTTGCTGAGGAGTGATTGCACTCTTAAAAATTGTGTCCTTATTTTGGTGGTCAAAAAGACATCAGTGTGTGGATGTCAAATGGATGTCACAGTTATTATATCAAATCAATTACTCTTTTAAAGAAACGTGTCAAACACTGGATTTTATGAAATTAATAGAAGATTAAAATGTGACATTTCTGTACAGAAGCCTAAAATATAGAGCAAACCGCTCAAACTTTAGTGTGAATGTGACAAACTTTAGGCGAACTGCAAGCTTTGGATGATTATATCTTCTAAATGCAAATGTTTTCACTGTTTTGGAGCACACTAGCTTATATCATTAAGACTAACATACTGATACTCATTCATTCATTGATTTTAATTAGTCCCTTTATTAATCTGGGGTCGCCACAGCAGAATGAACCGCCAACTTCATTCTCACTACGGACATTTTAGCTTACCCAATTCACCTATACTGCATGTCTTTGGACTTGTGGGGGGAAACCGGAGCACCCGGAGAAATTCCACGCAAACACGGGGAGAACAGCAACCTCGAACCAACGACCTTCTTGCTGTGAGGCGATTGTGCTACCCACTGCGCCACCATGCTGCCTCATACTGATACTAACACCTAAAAAATCCTTTGTTTTAATTTCATGAAAACTTTAAAACAAATATGCTATTTCATTTAAGTTGAAAGACTGAAATAGTAATTTCAATAAGCTTAGTTGTATTGACATTTCAATCCTTTCCAGGAGTGTGGACACTCAAAAACAATGAGCAGGGGATCCAGAAAGTCAAAGCCCGGGCTTCATTTCCATCACACGTCTCATTCGGACTGAAGGTCTCCGAGGGTAATTGGAGAATAAAATGAGGAATGTATCCGGAAGCATTTCTCTGCTCTTATCGGAGGTGATAATATGATCATGCTAATCGGAGGGCGATTGGAGCACTGCAGAATTAACCTTCCTAGCTAGTGCTTAACAGAGATAGCTGGAGAGCGTTTGAGAGATTCTTAATTTGCAGGGCAGCAACGCAAGTGTCCGTCAAACTGGACCGGCCCGCCTCACAATCAAATCTAATCACTGAAATTAAATCTGGCTCTCGGTATATCCTCCTGTAATATTAGCGGAGTGGATATGAAGCTAGGGTTCTTCATGTGTTTTGTGCTGGTAGGACTCGCTGTGAATCAGCTCAATTGCTCCCTGATGATATTAGTTCCTGCACTGCAGTTCTTATCATTCTCTCATCTGTGATTTTCGTGGAGCTCCAGGAGGAGTTTACCGCACCTCCAGATCTGTCTCATTTTAGGACTGTTCCCTCTTATAACCACAACTGTCAAAATTGCTTGGATTTACAGTTTATTGTTGGCTACTATTTGCAGCACAGTAATTCTGCCATGTTGTTAGTTTGCTGTGTGCTCACTTCTATAGGGATAGTTCACATTAAAAAATGAAAATTTTGTCATGATTTACTCTAGAGTCTCTAGACTGTAGAGTAAATATCTGTAAATTGACAATTTGTGATTTTTTTTAACCTAATTATGGTTTTGAATTGCAGTATGGGAGCTTGATCTTTCCTCCAAAAGCTTTTGACGCTGAAATGTTTTTAAAAGTTTTTAAAATATGAATTTAATATATAGTTCAAGATTGGAATAAAATAGGTGGAGGGAAACATATATGGCTGAGTTTTCCAACATTCTTACAGGAAAAAAAAATCATACAAGTTTAGAACCACTTGTGTGTGAACTATCCCTGTTGAAACCATGAACAGTTACAATATCATTCCAAAAATATGCCTGACCAGTAAACTACACCAGCCAGAAACGTGCGGTTTCAATGCTGTCAGGCTAAAATATTGATCTTGAGATTTAGTCATCTGATTCATTTAAAAATAAGATATAACTAGACTTTTAAACAACACTATATATTTGTACCTTTTTTTTTCATTATTTTGCTAAATCTCTGGAAATATATACAGATCAATTGTATGAGTGTATTTCAGCTCTGTGTCATTTTTATATTAACGATCCCTGTTATCAACATGAACAATTACTGTAAATATATCATTTTTGTCAAAAATATGCCTGACCAGTGAACAACATCAGCCACAACAACATGCGGATTCAATGCTATCAGGCTAAAGTTAGCATTTTCCCAGATTTTAAACAATAGTGTATTTTTGTACCATTTTCCCTTTTCTTTAGTATTTTGCAACATCACTGTAAATAGATAAACACTTGAATAGTTGTATTTGTGTATTTCAGCTCTGTGTCATGCCGTAAAACATTAATGTTCTTACAAATTCTAGCAGCATATGGCCATTAGCCATCTTATTAATGGAATGAAAACTTCTGCTCAGCAGCTGTACTCCGTGTTAGATACAATAGCCCTCAAAAGCTTTTAGACACACTAAAAATTCATGAATTTCATTTAATTGGATAAGAAAATGTCAAACCAAGTAGTATCTGCAAACAAATGAAGCTAGACCTTTCCTCGAAATTAATTTCAAAGCCATTTCGCAGTGACTTTTAACCAACTGCTCTAGAAAAGGGATTTTAGTGAACGTATGAAGTGTCCTTGCAGAGCATAGCCAGAGCTGTCAACACATTTGATCACATTTTTGTTTTGCAAATGTGTGCTGTATTACAATGTTGTGTTTTAATTTGTTCTTTATGTTATGCATATGTAATTGTACACAAAAAAATAATAATAATCACAGTTTGTAACCCTTTTTTTTGGTTAAGTTTGTTGTCAGAGTCATTAGAATCAATCTAAATCTGCTAAAACTGAATACTATTAGATTGAATCATTCATTCATTCGTTTTCCTTGGGCTTAGTCCCTTACTTATCAGGGGTCGTCACAGCGGAATGAACCGCCAACTATTCCAGCAATGTTTTATGCAGCGGATGCCCTTCCAGTCACAACCCAGTACTGGGAAACACCCATACACTCTCACATTCACACATGCACTAATACACTATGGTCAATTTAGTTAATCCAATTCACCTATAAACCATATACATATGGTATAAATATATCTAGCTGTAGAAAAGCCAGATCCAATTAGTTAAGTTCTATGAGATTAGTTTACTTAATATTCAGGGGCAAAATTGACTCAGCTCCACACTCCACACAACAGATGAATTAATAAGAAGCATTTTAAAAAAAACATTGGATGTATTGATTGATATTATTACATACATTTTGTTCTTAAGTGTTTCTTTTATGTTTAACTAATAAAAATCAACCACATAAAGAGTATTAGTTCAATTATGTTAAAAGTGTGTAATCAAAATGGATGGAAATTGTATATGCAATCAGAATACATACTGTAAATCGTATTTGTTAGGCCTAATTTTTTTGTTTTTGTGTTTATATATATATTTTAATTTCCGTCATGTTTATTCATGTGATTTCACATTTTGTATTTTATTTGGTCCTCCATCACAATTTGTAACATTTATAATGTTTTGTTTAAAAGTGCGCTTGCATTGAGTTTCTATATTTAAGTTTTTTTTTTTATTCTGTTACGCATGTATGTATTTATTTTTTTTAGGTATTTAATCACATTATTCTATATAACTGTGAAAAAAAAATCATGTTCGCGCTGTGTTTATATATATATATATATATATATATATATATATAGTGTTTTATTCTGCCATATCTGCTGCAAAATTCTGAGATATAACAATATTTATTTTTATTATTATTAATTTCATTATTCATTCATTCATTTTCATTTCGGCTTAGTCCCTTTATTAATCTGGGGTCGCCACAGCGGAATGAACCGCCTAATTTCATTATTATTATTGTTAATCTTTTAGGTCATTCCTCACATTATTATATTTTCATTCATATTTTTTATTCATCATTCATATCATTTTGTGATGTTTGTAATGTTTTGTTTAAAAAATGTGCTTCGTTGAGTTTCTTTATTTTATTTTTTGACATATCTGCTGCTATACACCCTCAAATATTATATATATATATATATATATATATATATATATAAATATAATATACATGTGTATACGTTTACATCCCACTCCAAGAAAGTTTGTTAAATAAATAATAGCACCCTGTTTACTTTGTTATGACACTATTTTCTGTATTGATTTTTTCACAGGTGTTATTCTCATATTTTGAATTATGCATTGTGTGTGTTTTAGGGTTAAAGGGCATGTCTGTAAACGTACGTGTACAATCCTTGCAGTAAATCTCCTGTAACTTTCCTTTAATACAGTGCATGATACATGCATGTTACAAGCTTTCTTCCTCCTGCCAGTCAAAAACGCACGCACAAAAACACTGTGGGTGGACTAATACATCCGCACTGCTCCAAGTGTGCTGTAAGTGTGTGCGAGAAACATCAGCATCAGCAGGAGCGTCTCAGGCTGAACACACGGCCTTGCTTTGGAGGCTGCAGCAGTAATTGGGATTCCTCCAAACACATCTCCGCTTAGGCTCATTGTTTCACTTCACATTTCTATGCAAGCCAAAAGCACATTCTCCCACACACTGCATGGCACACACACACATTCTGTATATATATCCACACTGTAGCATTAATGCACATTATACAGCCACAGGGTTTTTCTTGGCTTCTTTTCTCCCTCTGCCGTGTCCTTTCATTTCCACCGTCCCTCTTTTCCTCATTACAGATTTTTGGAAACACTGTGTGTAAAGGATTTAAAATGCATCTAGCAAAGCCAATTACATGTACATAACACTGAATATTATATAAAGCTTATTCTTCAAAAAAAAAAAGAAAAGAAAGAGAATTTATTCTTAGATTTATTCATAAATAAATCAATAATCCAGGATTTGCAGTTATTTTTCGCCCACAGTCAAGAAATCAGCAATTCGTTCTAACTCTTAAAGGGATAGTTCACCCGAAAATGAACATTTACTGACCTTTTACTTGCCCTCAAGTTGTTCCAAACCTTTATGAGTTTCTTTCTTCTGTTAAACACTAAAGACTACACTCACGGGCCACTTTAATAGATACACCTTACTAGTACCGAGTTGGACCCCTTTTTGGCCCTACCATCCGAATGCCGCAGCAGAAATCGAGACTCATCAGACCAGGCACCAACAACCATGCCACGTTCAAAGTCACTTAAATGACCTTTCTTCCCCATTCTGATGCACTGCAGCAGATTGTCTTGACCATGTCTACATGCCTAAATGCATTGAGTTCCTTCCATGTGGTTGCCTGATTAAAAATTTGCATTAACGAGCAGTTGGACAGGTGTACCTAATAAAGTGGCCGGTGACTGTATATTTTGAAGAAAGCTGAATTCCTGTCATCATTGACTTCAATAATAGGAAAATTAAATACTATTGAACTCAATGGCCTCCGATTTCCAACATTTAAAAATAAGAATGCTCAAAAGAAGAATGAAACACAAAGAGTTTTAACAAGTGAATAGGTTTCATTAGTTAATGTATTTACTAATATGAACTAAGTATGAATGATACTTGTACAGCATTTATAAATCATAGTTTTTAATCTGTATTTTCATTAACTAACATGAATAAATACTGTAATAAATGAATTGTTCATTGTTTATTCATGTCAGTAAATGCATTAACATTAGCTAATACAAATGGATGGAATTATAGATATTGATGACAAAACTGTCAGTTTTGGGCAAACTAACCCTTTAACTGCTGAAAAAACTAATAAGCAGTGCATTACGAGTTTATTGAGGGGAATAAATCATAGTTAATAATGAATATGTGTTGTCCATTCTAAAGTCACTGATTCATTCATTCGGCTTAGCCCCTTATTTATCAGGGGTTGCCACAGCGGAATGTTTTACGCAGCGGATGCGCAACCCAGTACTGGGAGACACCCATACACTCTCAAATTTACACACACACTCATACACTACAGCCAATTTTGTTTACACAATTCATCTATAGCGTATGTCTTTGGACTGTGGGGGAAAACGAAGCGAACACGGGGAGAACATGAAAACTCCACACAGAAATGCCAACTGGCTCAGACGGGACTCGAATGAGTGACCTTCTTGCTGTGAGGTGACAATGCTAACCACCGAGCCACAGTGCCATCCCTATATTCTAAAGTGTTGCACATAATATTTATAAGTGGTCTTTTTCTGCTTTAAGTACCTTTATGAAGCATTACAGGGGTTTCAAAGAAAGCGTTACCAAATCATCATTACTGTTGTACAGGAGTCACTACAATTAACACATTTTAATCTGGAAAAGGCGGTGAAACATTAAGCTGAACTCCTGAATGTAGTCTTGTTTAGCACATTTTGTTTTATAATTGAAATTGCCATCAAATAACTATTGTTGCGTGCCCTGCAAATATGCCGCGAAGCCCTTGTTCATCTATTTGTTTTCCAGTACTAAAATATAGGAGCCAATTAGAATTATTGAATCATGAATTCCCTCTGGATTTTCTGATGGGTTTTTTAAAATGGCAGTTTTCAATTTACGAGGGAAAGGTCTGTGACAAACATCTCTCTTTCGTAATAAACGAATGATCAGATTTATTAAAAACTTAAATACAATAGTAATTAAAATGTGTGAACTTATTTTCTAGGCTGACGTTATTGCATATGCATTTGAAGGATAATGCCTTTCAGACACAAAATTCTTATGAGGAGAGAATAGACAATGAGAGACTTTTCAACTCTTCAACTCTTTAACTTTGGTTCATTTATTTGACCAACTATGGAGCTATTCATACAGATTTTGTCTTTGCATCTAAAAATGTGAGATGCAGCACTCGGGAATGTTTTTTATTTTTCAAAAAAAGCAACTCCTCCGCCATCTTAAGTTAGGGATATAATACATCCAAGAGGTTGTTATCTGAGATTAGTACACGGCTATTTGGTATACTCAATCCTGATTGGTTAGTTGCGATATTCCGAGGTATGTTATTCCCTGATAACAACTGTTGAACAACACAGGCTCATCCGGGAACTTTGAATCAACTTGAATGTCAGTAAATATGTTCATATACTTACATCCACATCTTCTTGTCTTTCACGTCACTGTTTTGTTTACTTTTGGTATACTCACACTAGTTTATCCAAACCGTGCCTGAATTAATTTGCCCCCAAATCCTGGTTCGTAGTGTCGCTAACTGAAGCTAAGCAGGGCTGTGCCCGGTCAGTACCTGGATGGGAGACCACATGGGAAAACTAGGTTGCTGCAGGAAGAGGTGTAGGTGAGGCCAGCAGGGGGTGCTCAACCTGCAGTCTGTGTGGGTCCTAAAGCCCCAGTATATTGATGGAGACGTTAAACAGAGGTCCTGACATTTGTGGCTGTTAAAAATCCCAGGATGTCATTTGAAAAGAGTAGGGGTTTAACTCCAGCATCCTGGCCAAATTTGCCCACTGGTCTCTGTCCATCATGGCCTCTTAACCATCCCCATATCAGCACCCTGTCTCCTCTCCACCAATCAGCTGGTGTGTGGTGTGCGGCCTGGTGCAAAATGGTTGCCGTCGTTTCATCCAGGTGCAGACTGGTGGTGAAAGAGGAGATTCCCCCAAAAAATGTGCAAAGCGCTTTGAGTGTCCAGAAAAGTGCTCAATAAATGTAAGGAATTATTATTAATATTCCATACTGGGCTCGGGCACAGTTTGTTTGGCTGGCCCTGGCTTGGTTGGAAGAAGAGACCCAGAGAGTGGTTTAGTTAGGCTTGGAAATCTGAAGACTTGACGTCACTTTTAAGGTGCTATTCTATATACATGTATAAAAAATTATTACAACACGGACTCATTGTGAATACGTAGCCCTGTATACATTTCTGGACAGCACCAATTGTGTAGCCAGAGGTACGTATGGCTGCCTTTTGTCTTTAAAAGGAACGCTAAAGAGGCAGTATAATGCCGCCGATGGCTTCTGTTTCTTTTTTGCGCTACCAGCTGACCACTTATCTCCGTGTGGATGGCTTTTCTGCTGTTACCAGTTTGCCCAGTGGCTCGCCACATACATCGACGGGCTTGAGACACAGAGAGGAGTTGACCGCGATGACGGGGTGGAGATGTCCGGCGAAGAACGGTTCCAGAAAGCGGGTAAAATAAAAACAAAAGGCAAAAATTTAAATAAACAAGTAAATAACAGGGTGAGAACGTGGTAAAATCTGAAAGTGTGGTAAAAATCAGGCAGCCATCAGGCAGCCACGAGGACTTTTCTTTTTCTGGATTGCTTTTGAAAACACTATTGGTTGGGTTAAGGGAAGGCGGTGGGTGGAGTTAATCAGTCGGTCGTTCAGTCAGTCAGTCAGTCGACAGAGGCCTCTAGTGGATTTACGCAAAAAGAGAAGGCGTAAATGGCACTCGAGAGAAATTTGAGATCTGAAAAAGCGTACACAGCAGCCTCTGGCAGATTTGTGAAAACAAAAACTGCAAAAAAAGTACCTCCTGGGATGTATTTCATGCTGTCCAGAAATGTATGTAGGGTTACGTATCCATAATTAGCCTGGGTTGAATTATTATGTCAATGAACGGGAACTATCGTAGTTAATCAAAGATACAAACCCCTCACTGCACTTCAGCTGCCATCTTCAGCAAACCTCCTAATATGTGCAGCCTGATGACTTTTATGAAAAATATTCGGTTGTGTGTCACTGCATCCCAATCCACTATGAATAATACAATATAACTAAATCATTTGCCACTGTACTGAGCAAGAGTGCTTCTCTTCCTGTTTTCTTCTGGAATTCTTGCATGGATGGCACAAGCGTGCTCGGGCTCGGAAAGTAAAAATGCAATGTGCAGGCTGTCGGGGGAGTGGGGACAATCACAACCGGGCTCAGTTCAAGGCAACCTAGTGTAAGTACACCCTTAGTGTCCTCGTAATTGCATCTGCCTCCCATGCTGGAATCACCGGTTTGAATCGTGCTCCCACCATTATTCTGAAGCGGAACTATACATTGCTGATTTATATTTGTGTGCCAATAGAACACGGGCTGAGCGACTGTAATAAGAAAACATCCCAGTGCCTTGGGCCATGACCAAAAGGGTGACCAGCATCTGTGAAAACACACCACAATTTACAGTCTCATCCATCAAAACGGCAATCACTGCCAAGTTGTCAACTATCCTCTCATCTGTCTCCAGAATCTTCCACTGCTGAGAAAAACACAGGCTGACCCAAATAGCATCAGATTTTAAGGGTTAGTCTTGTAGTCTCTGATGATGCCCTTAAGAAGAACTGCAGCAGATGCAGAGTCTGTTTGAAGTGCTAATCATATCAGTTGGAGAAGTGGAAGAAGTCAGGGTGGTCAAGGGTTCAAAAGGAAAGGTCATGAAATAAAGTGATTATTTATGACATATAATACAAAATTACGCCCCATTTTTGCTCTATACGTTGGTTATTTATTTACTTTTCTTTTTTTCTTTTGTCGATGCTTTCTTTGAAATGCCTCTGGCAGTATTGCTGTATACATTGCTTGATTGACAGTTTTGGCTTAGCTCTGCTGTATTCTTCATATTGCTGAAGATAGTCAAAAATCCCATTGGAGGTTGTCAGCCTCCCACTCTTCATGTCTGTCTGTGCAATCAAAGCACAAAAGAGACAAGCTTGGTATTAAGCTCATCTTGAAAAATAGCATGTATGTGATTGAGAGGTGGGGGTATTTTAGGACATTTGAAAGAGCCACGAGAGAAATATGAAATTTGATCTGTAAAACAGATGTTGGTCACAAAAGAAATGCCATGGAAAGTGGAACTAAAGGGTTAATGCACTATTAGGGTTGGCAGGTTTTCTCAAGAAAACCTATGTCTACATATACTTTATTCACTATTTACTTACTTTAACCCTGTGAAGTGCTTTGAAATGTTATGTTTTATGGTCCATACATACTTGGTCACAGAAGAAATGCCTGGGAAGTGGAATTACGGTTAATGCACTACCAGGGTTGCCAGGTATTCGCAACAAAATAGATAGGCACACACATAGGGCCCTATCATACACCCAGCGCAATAAGGCACAAGACGTGTTTTGCGCAGTTTGATATTTTCAGACCAGCGCAACAGTAATTTTCACGTTTTGCGCCACGTTGTTTAAATTGCTACTTTGTGGACTCATGTGTGTGCTGGTCTATAAAGGAGGTGTGTTAAGGCGCGTTGTTGACACATTGCTTTTTTGAGAAACTGAAATAGACCGCACCATTGTATTGTTTTTTTATGTAAAATAATATAAAAAATTAAATTGTACATCACTTATACATTCTAATATAAATGATACATTATGAGAAACATATAATAACATCTGGAATCATACTGGGGTATTTTAAGCATCACAAAGCCTAAACCTATCCAGTGTTTACCAAACCAAATAAAACAAACCAATAAGCAAGTTACCAAGGAAGTTTATGATATCTAAAAAATCCTGGAGGGAATTTGGGATATTTAGAGAAATTTAAAGTGGAGCTGTCAACTACTCGTTCAGTTTAATAGAAATTCCATCACCTTTACAAAGACAATATCCCTAAATGTCAAGCCGAGTGTCAGTCTTCTGCCTTATTTTCAGGGAAGTATTGATTTTCGAAATTCAGTAATGCCACTGGCAATGCAACACATTAAAAAGTGTAGCTCAACCCAGATTTAATCATGCATTCATTAACAAAAAACAAAAAAACACTTATTTTCCCATGTTAATGTTTGCACGCCTCTTCTGTTGTGATGGATTTAACACAGACTCGGGGGAAGTTGCACTATTTAAGAGAAAAGACCTAATGTGCCGTTAATTGTCTCCTGAAGCAAAGACACAGCAAAATCAATTATACAGTGACTGCACAAAGGCAAGCAAAAAAAAAGACAATCCACTGGAGAGATGGAGTTGAGAAACTTTCCAAACTTTTAAACATGGCCCATCGACTTTAAATCGCTGAAATAAATCCAATAGGTAACAGGCTAAATGCCTTTTAGGACTGTAGTGAATACTGTAGTGTTTTTCAACTATACTATAGTACAGTACTTGAATTAATCTGTTGTGGTAATTCTACAGTTGATTTACTACACATCATAAACAATACAAACAAATTAGCCAATACTGTAGTTTTCTACAACTATAGGGCATATTATACTACAACACACCACAGTTTAGCATAGAAACTAAAGTGCACTACAGTATTTATCACAGTTTATCAGTATTTATTCACTATATTGTAATAATAGTGTGTGTTTATGGTTCAAAAACACTGTAGTATTTACTATAAATTACTATTGTATTTTTACTTGTGGGGAGAAGCATCATTTTCTCCTGCGTCATTTTCTGGAGAATTTACAGTATCTTCCTGACAGTACGTTTTTGAGAGTTCATTTTAAGTCCATCTCCTGCACTGAAAGGTAGCCTGTGTCTTTTTTTATTGTCAGCAAGAGCTCACACTATGATTTTCTGGCCACCTTTTGCTGTTGTCTGACTTGAAACGGTTTTGGTACCTCAAGAGTACCTCTTGACCCCTCTGTCTATAGAACTGTCCATTAAGTCAGTCTTTATCTATTTTATGACACTTCAGCTTGTGATTGGTATTAAGTGGGGGTCAGGTTTCACGATTCTTTACCTTAGTAAACCCTGTGAGAAGCTGACACATAGTACTTATGAAGTAAGCTGCAATTCTGCTCTGAATTAAAGGGCTCCTGTTAAATTATTGCATTAACACTTAATTTTTCACCTTAACTCTTGAAATATTTTCTTCTCAACCTGTGTTTTTGTCTGCTGTATTTATATTTTTTGATTTCGTTATATTCATTTTGTTGTTTAAATATTATTGCTTTTTTTCATGCGCATTATTATTTTGTCAGTCGGTATTATTTTGTCACTCGTTTGTTTTTGTGGCCATTTTACCTGTGAAAGAAAAGTCGCTTAGTATGAATACGAGGCAATTTTTCTTAAAATAACGTATTAATGTTTATACAGTTGAAGGCAAAATGATTAGCCCTCCTGTGAAATTAGAATATATATTTTTTATATTCCCCAAGTGATGGAGAAAGTCTTATTCATTGTAATTGTGCTGGAATAAAGCCAGATTTTTATTTTTTAACAATTATTTTAAGTTCAATATTATATACTAACTTAACATAATTAACATATTTAAGCCTTTGAGTTTACTTTAAGCTAAATACCATAGGCCCTATCATACACCCGGCATAATAAGGTGCAAGACGTGTGTGGTGCGATTTGTTGCTATTTTCAGACAAGCGCAACATTAATTTTCACATTTTGTGTCATGTTGTATAAATAGCAAATCCATTTGCGCTACTTTGTGGACTCATGTTTGTGCTGGTCTAAAAAGGAGGTGCGTTAAGGCATTGTTGGCGCGTTGCTATTTTGAGGAACCGAAATAGACTGCACCATTGACCAACTAAAAGCTGGTTTAATGCCCAGCACAGAGCGAGTTAGTTATGCGCCTATGCAGATCCAAACGCTTACACATTGCTTAATACACACAGGATGTACAGCAATACACAAATATCTTTACATATGAAAAAAATGAATTAATTAATTCATTCATTCAGTTTCTTTTCAGCTTAGTCCCTTTATTAATCAGAGGTCGCCACAGCGGAATGAACCGCCAACTTACCCAGCATATGTTTTATGCAGCAAAAGCTCTTCCAGCCGCAACCTATCACTGGGAAATACCCATACACTCTCATTCACACACATACACTACGGACAATTTAGTTTACCCAATTCACCTATAGCGCATGTCTTTGGACTTGTGGGGGAAACCGGAGCACCAGGGGGAAACCAACGCCAACACGGAGAGAACATGCAAACTCCACACAGAAATGCCAACTGACCCAGTCGAGGCTTGAACCAGTGACCTTCTTGCTGTAAGGCAACATCGCTACCCACTGCACACACAAATTAAAGGATTAAAATGTTACAAAAATTATTATTTTCTACATAAATATAAAAACCATTGCCTGAATGCCTTCTTCATGTCTGGGGTTTTTTTTTTCAGTTTATTCACGACACTTTGCATTTGTATAATGTTATTTTTATTATCAGTATTATTTATTATATGCATATTTATATTTGTTTTAATAAAAACACGTTTAGATTTGTCCACCTGTCGGGTTTTGGAGATGTATGCATCACCATATGGGGCATATGAATAGGACGTGTGTTTGGATAAAACTCTAACGCTTCGTTATTATTGTTCATTTATTTGTTTGCTGGAAATTAGAACTGACTTTAGAAATAGTTTTGAAACAAATCTTAGCGCTTAACAAACTATATTAATATATAGGCTAACGGATGTCTTCAGTAGAGTGCGTACAACACCGTTTCCTTACTCTACAAAGGTAAAGGAGTAAAGTAAAGAGTAAAAGTAAAGTAAAGAGAAAGTAAAGAGGCTGAATGCAGGAGGCTCGTTCTTTATCCTCGTGCTGCAGATGGTCTGTTTAACTGTTTTCTCGCTAGTGAAGTGTTCAGTTTTTCCACTTACAAAGTCCACCATGTAAATAGCAAATGCGCCATGGCACGACGCAACTGACTCTTAAAGGGAATGGGAGATGAGACTCTGATTGGTTTAATGCACGTTATGCTCAAAACACACCCAGAACTGATCAAGAGAATAAGCACAACCCTGTTAGACCATGCGTCAAGGTGCAGACCGTATTTTTCCGTCCTTAAAATAGCAAAAGTGAATTCGGACATGCCCTTAATGCTTTTGCGCCATGCGCTTTAGACTTTGCACCTAGATCATTAAAATAGACACCCATATCTTGTAAAATAACTAGTAAAATATTATGTACTGTCATCATGGCAAAGACAACTAATTTTCTGTTGAGGAAAATATACTTTTTAAATTCTGTCACCCTTTACTCAATTGAAACAAACCAGTTTCAGTTTCTTTCTTCTATTGAACAGAAAAGAAAGCTGGAAACACTTCTATGGATGTCAATGGTTTCCAGCTTTTATTTTTCGAAATGTATTTATTTAGGATCAACAGTAAAAAAAAAAAAAAGAAGAAAGAAAAAGAAACCCATAAAGGTTTTGAACTACTTGATATGGAGACAATAGTAAGTAGTTTTTCATTTTTGGCTAAACTATTTCTTTAACAACAGTGTTTTGCAATACAACCGGGACATGATAAGTACACCATACCAAACAATTCATCATAATGTAGCAGCTAATATAAAAAAAGAACCAATAAATCACATCTGAATAGCTGAGCAGGGTCAAGATTGAGCTGTTCCGTGAAAAGAAAAGTCCTATTCATGAATGAGTCACAATCTATTTTTACTTTCAGAACAGAACAAGTACAAGCTGTATTACACATCCTCATGTAGTTATACAATTGTGTTTGACTTTCTAAGCTTCTTTAAATGAGTGCTGCGCATGCTTCTTTCTTCTAATGCAAGTCAATGATTTTCAAAATAAAAAGCATGGGCCTAATTTTTCACATTAATTCTTGAAATATTTTCTTCTCAACTGTATTTTGGTTTCCCTGCTGCCCTGGTGAGCATATATATATTATTTATTTAATTGCCTTAATTTTGTAGTTTCAATATTATTCCAATTTTTATTGTATTATTGTTTTGTCAGTGTGAGTTACATCTTGTTTTGTCATTTGTGGCCATTTTACTTGTAAAGAAAAGTTGCTTAATTGCACATTTTGAATATGGGGCATTAAAAATAACTTATTTTTGTTTATACAGTCACAGTGGCGCAGTGGGTAGCACGATCGCCTCACAGCATTTCTGTGTGGAGTTTGCATGTTCTCCCCGTGTTCGCGTGCGTTTCCTTTGGGTGCTCCAGTTTCTCCCACAAGTCCAAAGACATGCGGTACAGGTGATTTGGGTAAGCTAAATTGTCCGTAGTGTATGTGTGTGAATGAGTGTGTATGGATGTTTCCCAGTGATGGGTTGCAGCTGGAAGGGCATCCGCTGCATAAAACATATGCTGGATAAGTTGGCGGTTCATTCCGCTGTAGTGACCCCAGATTAGTAAAGGGACTAAGCCGAAAAGAAAATGAATGAATGTTTATACAGTTGAAGGCAAAATTATTAGTCTACCTGTGAAATTTGAATTATTTTTTAAATATTTCCCAAGTGATGTTTTTTCGATAGTATTTCCGATAATATTATTTTCCTGGAGAAAGTCGTATTTATTTATTAATTTTAAGCTAACTTATTTTAACATTACTTATTTTATACTTATTTATTACTTATTACTTACTTATTTACTTATTTATTAATTGCTTATTTACTTATTACTTATGTATTGTTTATTATTTAATTATTTATTATTTTCTTCTTATTATTTATTTCTTAATTACTTATTTATTCCTTATATACTTATTTACTTATTACTTACCTATTATTTATTACTTATTTATTACTTGCTTATTTATTACTTAATTACCTATTTATTACATAATTACTTATTTATTACTTAATTTATTACTAATTGCTTATTTATTACTTACCTATTACTTATTACTTATTTATTACTTGTTACTTATTTACTTACTGGAATAAATGCAGTTTTTAAATTGTAAAAATTATTTTTAAGGTCAACAATATTAGCCCTCTTAAGAAATACAGAACAAACCACTGTTGTCCAATGACTTGTATATTATGTTATATTATATTATATTATATTATATTATATTATATTATATTATATTATATTATATTATATTATATTATAT
>CAIGQW010053650.1:3835721-3852581 GCA_903798125.1 Danio choprae | reverse complement strand
ATTATATTATATTATATTATATTATATTATATTATATTATATTATATATTCTTTAAAAGAATGCTGCTCATGCTTTCAAAATATAACAATAATGTCCCCAATAGAGTCACCATTTATACTTATTGCATGGGAAAGAGCGGCATGAATAATCCTCACACATTTCAGGAATGTTTTCATCTACCTCTTTCCGTGTTAAAAACGAAAATAAAATAAATAGATAAAGTCTCAAATATAAGGGTAAACACACACGGAACAATGTTCAGCAGCCAGTCCATTAACTTCAGCTCTCTGCTTCATCAGTACGGCCAGAGTTAAAATAAGCGAGGATCATTCCTGCTGTGCTTGAATAATGGAGATGCTAATTCCACTTCAGAGTAATACATCCTCTCATATCATCTTTACGGAGTTTAAAGGCGTAGTAATTCTGCACAAATGAATTACAAAAATGACAATAGAAATAATCCTCCTTAAGGCGTATTTGTAAAATGTCTCTGCATATTAAACTGGAATGAGAAATATTTACATTTTGCAACAATGAAAAAATGACCACATCTTTCTTTAAATTGTATAATGTCTTTAAACCGGTAATGTTAAATTGAAGATGTCGGTGGTCAAGAAAAAGGTTTATTTAATGCAGAATAGCTGAAAAATGCACTTGTAGTCAGATGTCTGTAATATTAAACAGTTTCTTTCACATTTCAGAACATTCATTCATTCATTTTCTTTTCGGCTTAGTCCCTTTATTAATCTGAGGTCGCCACAGCGGAATGAACCGCCAACTTATCCAGCATATGTTTTACGCAGGGGATGCCCTTCCAGCTGCAACCCATCACTGGGAAACATTCATACACACTCAATCACACACATACACTACGGACAATTTAGCTTACCCAATTCACCTATACCGCATGTCTTTGGACTGTGGGGGAAACCGGAGCACCCGGAGGAAACCCACGCCAACACGGGGAGAACATGCAAACTCCACACAGAAATGCCAACTGACCCAGCCGAGGCTCGAACCAGCGACCTTCTTGCTGTGAGGCGATCGTGCTACCCACTGCGCCACCGTGAAGCGCCATTTCAGAACATGTGAACAAGTAAAAATGTCCAATAAAAGTTACTTAAAATACCAGTTTTACTACAAACAAAAAAGTTAATGTGGTAACATAATTTTTTATGCTGGTTGTTCTGTGTGTTATAGTAGTTAAACATATAGTATCTGAAATATCAGTACTATAACACTATACATATGGTTTTCAATGCACTACTTGGTGACCAAATTTACTGTGCCTATACATGAAACTGGTTATGGATTGTAAATGTCAGAATGCATTAGTTTATGAATCATAACTGTAATAGTGTTTGTAAAGGTCATAACATATTGAACAAGGAGCCACATAAAAGTCTTTATTAATGAATATTCTGCCAATGTAATATTCTGCCAATGTTTTGGGTTGCATTAGGTTGGCAAAGGGATTTTCAATAAAAACTTTGGGATAATCTGGAAATACATTTCATTTAAAAGTACATTTACATACTTAATGTTCATTAATGTACACTGTCCCTTAAAATAATTTAGAACATATATAAATATGAAAACAGTATAATAATATAATAGTCATTGGTATTTTATTGCCTCCAGTGTTAATTTTGACTACAATCTGTATCAGTATTCTACACTTTAAAAGTGATGGGTTGTTTCAACCAAAATTTGGGTAAAATATTGTTAGGTTTGTTCATATTTTACCAGGGTAAAAACATGTACCTTTTTTTTTTTTACAGGAAACGTCCTGGCCAGGTTGCCTAAAATACCCAGTTTTGGCTGTTTGAACACATATTTGCATCACTTTGAATATTCTATATAGATCCCACCTTCTCATAACATTGATTGGTCAATTATGTGTAATGCCTGCTCATTATTGGTCAAAGTATTTTTCAATCTTTACCTTCAGCAATTATGAAAAGAGAAAACCAATGTCAAATATAGAAATCCTGGCTAGGATGTGGCTCATACGGTCACCCTACATTTTAGCCACATCTAGACTGTAGCAACCAATCAAAATGTTTTCACTTTGCTTGTTACTTTAACTTAATTTGATAAGTTAATCAGGTTTCAACTATAGTATTTAAGTTATGCAAGCTTTAACTCAATGCTTTAAGTCAGCCTTACAGAAGCAAGTTAAAGTGACTTGTAAGGTTAAATTGATTTAACATAATAATTTAAGCTACTGTAGGAACAAAACAAGTGCAGCATAGAGAATAGGTGTCTTTTGATGTAATTAAAACATAAATAAAAGCACATTGTTCCTAAAAAAAAAATATTTTTGCTGCTTATTCAAACTACTTATTTAAAATGAGCTGAATCAACAAAATCCTTGAGGTTTTTTGGGGACAGCTTGATTGTTTTATGCTTAATCCATTTAAGCGTGTAAAAAACAATTAAGCTAATTTAATTTGTGTTGGCACAACATAAAGGAATTATGTGGAACCCATCATTTTTACAGTGTATTTTGGCTTTTTTGATCATCTTAATGGTGGTCCTACTTCATGGTGGGCAACTGATCAGCTGAATTTTACTAACATTAGTTTGACACTTGTTCTGTTTCCATCCCCTTCTAAAGCTAAAACAATTAAATCAGCAGTGATAAATACACCCGAGTGTCTACAATGGCACCAATAGTGGACAGAGTTTGTTTTAGCATGATCTCACAGGTGTCAGTTCAGCCACTGTTGCAACAGGACGTCAAACATAAACATAACGCCTCTTTAACTAAAGCATTAACTAAAGCTTTAATTAAAGCTGTTTGCCATGTATTGTGGCAGCTGTATTTAGTCTATTTTGTGTTTATCTAAATACACTTGCTATCATACATGACAAACTGCTTTGTAACTTTACGTCAAACTGTGTTGATTTCTTTTCATCTTTGTCATGATGACAGTACATAATATTTTACTAGATATTTTTCAAGATACTAGTATTTAGCTTAAAGTGACATTTAAAGACTTAATTAGACAAGTTAGGGTAATGAGGCAAATCATTGTATGACAATGGTTTGTTCTGTAGACAATTGAGAAAAAAAATATTGCTTAAGGGGGCTAATAATATTGACTTTAAAATGGTTTAAAAAAAATTAAAAACTGCTTTAATTCTAGCCGAAATAAAACAAATAAGACTTTCTCCAGAAGACAAAATATTATAGGAAATACTGTGAAAAATTCCTTTATCTGTTAAACATCATTTGGGAAATATTTGAAAAAGATTTACAGGAGGGCTAATAATTTTGACTTCAACTGTATTTACTATCTAAGTGCACCTGCCATCATACATGGCAAACTGCTTTAATGATGCTTAATAAATGGTTTTTAATAAACGGATCTCAGGAATTATTCAACATATAGGCTCATTCTGAAAACGTAGCCCAATATACATTTCTGGAGATTGCGAATTATGTAGCCACAAGTACGTATGGTTGCATTTTGTTGTTAAAACGAATGCTACGGGGCGGTATGACGCCACTCCTTTTCACGCATACCAGCTGACTGCTTACCTCAGTATGTTGGTGGACTTGAGACACAGAGAGGAGTTGACCACGACGATGGGGTTCGAGTCTGGTGAAGAACGGTTCCAAAAGGTAGGTAAGACAAAAACAGAATCCAAAAAATAAAACAAACAAGTAAATAACAGGGTGAGAATGTGGTAAAATCTGAAAAAGGGTAAAAATCAGGCGAGGGCTTTTTTTTCTGGATTGCTTTTTTAAAACTGTCGGTTGGGTTTAGGGAAGTGGGTGGCCGCTGGTCAATCGGTGCTTTTGAAAATACTATTGGTTGGGTTTAGGGTAGGAGGAGGGTGGGTTAGTCAATCGGTCAGTCAGTTAGTCAGTCAGTCAGTCAGTCAGTCAGTCAGTCAAACAGTCAGTCGACAACAGTCTCTGGTGGATTTACACGAGAACAAAAAGGCACGAATGGGTCAGCAGCCTCTGGTGGATTTACGCGAGAATAAAAGGCGCGAATGGCACTTGCGAGAGAAATTTAAGATCTCAAAAAGCGTACACAGCGGCCTCTGGTGGATTCATGAAAATAAAAACTGAAAAAACGTAGCTCCTGGGACGTATTTGGCGCACTCCAGAAATGTATATGGGGTACATTTTCAGAATGAGCCTGGGTTGGAATTATCAAAACGTATTTACTTACAAAAAAATGTTTACAACAGGAACTAGAACATCAAATATATACAATACAATACCAGACAAAGAACTAAACAAACTCAGGGGTATAAATACACAGGACATGATTGAGCTAAATATATAGGGGTGTGACACAGGTGGAACTAATCAACTTTAACACACGGCGGGAAACAGAACAAAGGAATCACATGACGTAAACAGAAGCACATGGAACAAACACATGGGACATTGCATGACACGACACATAGACACACCGGATTCATGACAGTATCGGTCTTTTCTGTTACACTAAGCGTTCTTTGAATGTACTTTTTTTCTCAGCTTTCCTTGTCCTTTACGGAGGCTACTTTTGCATCTGACCACGAATTTCTAGCTTTCACATGAAACAGCACGCATAATGAGTTTTTCCAGGGATGAGAAAGCTCGATTTTTATGTTGTAGGGTTCCTGTCTAGCACAGACACACACACACACACACACACACACACGTTTCCTCTGCCTGAAGCAAAAGCTGCTCTCTGCACAGAAATCAGCTTAAGTTCTCTTGCTGTATAGACGGGGACACTTGCTATCTTTAAAGAGGAGAGAAAGCCTTTTAACATGTTGCTCCTTTGCATCCAGCACTACACATTAACTGAATGGCCAGAGTCGTGGGCACTGTGCCAGAGAAACCCAAACTGCTTTGTGTGCGACAGATTTTAATTGGAAATGTGTCAGGGTACAGAGCTCCACTCTGTATAATCTCACCACCCAGCCTGGTGTCATTGTTTGCACATGGTTTTTTTATGCTTATGAATGGAGATGGAGTTATTTTGAATTTGGGTCTTTCCCTTGCAGATATCTATGGATCCTAAAGATCTCGATTTCAGTGCACGCATTTTATATTCCTATATTTTATATTATTAATGCTTTTTTATACCCGTTTTAATCTGTTTTAATCATTTCTGTTGTTTTTATTTCTTACACTTGTTTCTTTTATTCTTGTTTATGTAAAGCACTTTGAATTACCATTGTGTATGAAATGTGCTACAGTATATGAATAAACCTGCCTTGCCTTCTACTGTCAGCCATAGCAAACAATAGTAAATGTACTATTAACAAACATAAATGAGTACAGAAAGGTTGTTTTGTAAGGCTTGAAAGTGTAGTGAGTGATAACTACATAATCTTTTCTATTTATTTAATTTACTACATTTAAATGTATTTTAACTGAAGTACTATATAATTACAAAACATAAAAGAACACTGATGGGATTTGTTATTGTTGTTGTTTCATTATTCACTCTCATATAATATATAGTATGTGCTAAATATATTCATATTGGTTGAATGTGACTGTCGCCTCAAAGCAAGAAGGTCACTGGTTCGAGCCCCGGCTGGGCCAGTTGGTGTTTCTGTGTGGAATTTGCATGTTCTCCCTGTGTTTGGAGATTAAGCTAAAATGGCTGTAGTGTATGTGTGTGCATGCAAGAGTGTATGGGTGTTTCCCAGTGCTGGGTTGCGGCTGGAAGGGAATCTGCTGTGCAAAACATATGCTGGATAAGTTGGCGGTAATTTTGCTGTGGCGACCCCTGATGCAGAATGAACCGCCAACTTATCCAGCATATGTTTTACACAGCGGATGCCCTTCCGCAAGACAGTATTGGGAAACATCCATACACTCTCATTCACACAAACACTATGGTCAATTTAGTTTATTCAATTCACCCATAGTGCATGTGCTTGGACTATGGGGGAAACCGGAGCACCCAGAGGAAACCCACGCAAACACGGAGAGAGAACATGTAAACTCCACACAGAAAATGCCAACTGACCCAGCCGGGACTCGAACCAGCGGCCTTCTTGCTGTGAGGTGACAGTGCTAACCACTGAGCCACCATGTCGCCCCCAAAGCAAGCTATTGGTTATCATAAATCGAACCAATGGGATGTAATAAATCCATCACTCTGAGGGGAATGTATGATATTACCAGGCATTTATATATGAAGCGTATAGCCTCAAAGTGCCCAGAGATGCTCTCTTCCTCTTAAACCATCTTGGTTGTGGGAAACACATTTCCATCATAAAAATGTGTAAGCATGTCCAGTCACCAGAGGCAGTTTTCACAGTGGGCGTCTGCCAAAATGGAGGGGCACAGGGGATACGCAGAGTCTCATTACTGATCCATCTAAACTGGTCTCCCACAGAGCGACATTTGGGAAATCACAAGGATGCATTTAAACCGAGTTGTCAACTACTGACAGTCCTCTGTGCTGTGTTAACATCAGATAAACAGAACTGAGCTATTGCATTGTTTATCGACCATGTCCACCATTCGATGTGTTACCATTATCATAAAGCTTGATATCTTGATGGTGAATGAAATAGGGAAAAAAAATCATCCCAACGCATCCCACCCACAGATGCAATGTGAAGTCCTTTTCTAAAATGACTGGATGTTAAAACGATTGTCAAAAGCACCCTGACTTTCTGATTATACTCCATCTGGTCCTGATGTTTTAGCCAACTGATGAAGATGGACTGTCGGCTGGCATAAAGCTGGCATTGTCTACCTGAAACGACATAAGTAGCTTACAGCGTGTTCATTATTGTGGCATTAATCACAGCTAACCACAAAGCCATGATTTGCAGTGCACTGTTCAGAAAGTCTGTCCTTTTTCTGTATATTTACCAAAGATTCTGCTTAAAACTGTTTGCCAGAAGTGGCAAAATCTTCATTGTTGCTTCAGATTTGCCAAGGAAAACATCTATATGTACCAAAGATTTGGCATAGAAATGTTTTCCAACTATGGCACACAGTTCAGTTCGACAAATATTGGTCATTTGAAACATTCGCCTGTGAGAAACATTCTACCATTTTGCATATAAATGTTGATGAACACAAGGAATAAACCACAAGTTGCAGAAAAAGCTTTTAATAGACATTTGCATTCACTTTACCAGGTTTTCTGAATAAGAGGCTCAATTTCTCCTTAAAGTTGCCATGAAACGGAAGTTAAGAGTTTCCTTTTTCCTCTATCGTGACATCCATTTGAAACGGTTATGAAAACACACTTAATTTTTAACTTATTATTTCTGAAAAAGACTTTCTTTTCTTTCTTTTCTTGCTTGAATGCTTTTTTTTGATTTAAGATCTTTTAGATATTTGGACTAGAAATAAGGCAAAAAGTAAGAAATGCATTTTTTGCAGTGTGTGTAAAATGTGAAATTTCACATTTTTTTTTAAAGTTCTGCCATTTCTCAATCAGGTTCAGATCAGGACTCTGGGTAATCCCTTAGAATTTTTTGTTATTTTCAGTTTCAAGGAACTGCTTTGCCCATTTTGATCTACACAAGGAGATAAATGCTATGAAAACAAGGAAGGAACCACATGTTGAAGAAGAAGCTTCTGATAGACGATTGCATTCACTTTACCAGGTTTTCTGTATAAGAGGCTCAATTTCTGCCTAAAGTTGTCATGAAACGGAAGTTAAGATTGCCCTTTTCCCTCTATCGTGACATACATCCACGAAATAAATAAATTAAAAATAAATTATTCTTTTTCCCAGAGATGGGTTGCAGCTGGAAGGACATCCGCTGCGTAAAACATGTGCTGGATAAGTTGGCGGTTCATTCCGCTGTGGCGACCCCAGATTAATAAAGGGACTAAGCCGAAATGAAAATTAATGAATGAATAAATTCTTCTTTCATTTATTATTTCTGAAAAAAGGGGCTTTTTTGCTTGAATGCTTTTTGATTTAAGAACTTTTAGATATTTGGACTAGAAATAAGGCAAAAAGTAAGAAATGCATTTTTGCTGTGTGTGTAAAATGAGAAAATTCTAATTTTATTTTATTTTTTTCAAAAGTTCTGCCATTTCTCAATCAGGTTCAGATCAGGACTCTGGGTAATCCCTTAGATTTTTTCAGTATTTTCAGTTTCAAGGAACTGCTTCACCCATTTTACTGTAGACGAAAAGATAAATGTTGATGAGCACAAGGAATGAACCACAAGTTCTAGAACAAGCTTCTAATAGACATTTGCACTCACTTTACCAGGTTTTCTGTATAAGAGGCTCAACTTTTGCTTAAAGTCACCATGAATCATAAGTTAAGAGTGTCATTTTTTCCTCTATCGTGACATCCAATTAAAACGGTCATGAAATGTATAAAATAGTATAAAAAACACTTAATATTTACTTTTTTTTTTTTTTTTGCTTGAATGCTTTTTGATTTAAGAATAATTTTTTTTATATTTTGACTAGAAATAAGACAAATTTTAAGGAAGAAAAGCATTTTGTCCAGTGAATGATCTTTGGTTTAATCAACCAAAGCCAAACTAATAAGACAAATGCGAATCTTTGGCATTGCTTTTTGGCTGTAGTTCAGTGTACATTGAACAGACTTGACTAGACTAATATGCAGCAGGCAAATCCTGCAAGGTTGCATTGGGCAGGCCAACTGAGCGAGTCTGGTGTCAGCTGTGAGCCTGATGTCTTCTGACAGACTACAGGAGCAGGCTGAAGAATTACGCAAGGTGACTCGTCCCATTCAGAACGGGGCAGATGCTCAAGAACTCCGCATTACGCAAGGCTGACTGGAGCGGTGGAGATGAGAGATTTCTGCCAGCCGATTCTCGCTATACAGAACGCACCGTGTGTCTCGGCTTATGCTCGGTGACATGTGTCAGTATATGTAGCAGACTTGAGAAACAAACCTCAGTTACATGCTATGTGGGTGGTGGTGTCAATGTGCCTGAGCTTCTCCGAGAAATGACAGCAGGAAAACAAGGGAAAGAAGACAGAGCCACACAGCACAACACATGCTGAAAATATTATTAGGCCTCGTGTTTTGTTATTGTTGTTTTTTTTTCAAATATTTCCTAAATGATGTTTAACAGAGAAAGGAAATTTTCACAGTATTTCCAATAAGATTTTTTTCTTCTGGACAAAGTCTTATTTGTTTTATTTCGCCTAGAATAAAAGCAGTTTTTAATTTTTTTAAACCATTTTAAGGTAAATATTATTAAGCAATTTTTTTTTAGATTGTCTACAGAACAAACCATCATTATACAATGATTTGCCTAATTACCTTAACCTAATTAAGCCTTTAAATGGCATTTTAATCTGAATACTAGAATCTTTAAAAAAAATAGAGAGAGAGAGTAAAATATTATATACTGTCATCATGGCAAAGATAAGAAAAGATCAGTTATTAGAAATTAGTCATTAAAACTATCATGTTTAGAAATGTGTTGAAAAAAATCTTCTTTCCGTTAAACAGAAATTGGGGGAAAAAATATACAGGGGGGCTAATAATTCAGACTTCAACTGTATACAGCTCTGTAATATGGTGAAGGTCATGTGTTATCAGAGTGTGTTTATAAAGAAAGTGTGACATAATTAATGAGCAAGTTGGGGATGATTAATTACACCCAGACTGTTGGTTACGTAAAGGAGGATGGTGTCTTGTCAGAATGCACGCTTCATTTTTCCACCTGTCACTACATATTTTTTGCATACTCAGCCATTCTAGCCTTTCAAAGTATACTCTTTTGAATATATACTGTTTGAGTTCATGCAAAGTTTGAAAATACATGTCCGGCTCTGACCGATTTGGTATCCTAGCCAAGGTTTTAGCTGGTTCCTCTTGCAGCAAATTCCACCACAGATCATTAACAAAAAAATTGTTTAGCTTAGAGACAAAAAATTATTTACATTGTAAAAAAAAAAAGCGATTAGTTACTTAACTTGATTAAAGCGAGTAAACCCGTTGCCTTAAAAGCGACACGTTGACTTTACTTGAAAAAAAAACCTGTTGTAGCTTGGAACTACTGAGTTGACTAAACTTAAGCTTTATAATTGCAAGTATGCAAGCTTTGGGACATACTACTTCCTCATTAACAGATCGTTATGTTGCTTAATTATGAGCCTTGTCAATCATCTCGACACATCATCCACATTTCTTTCATATTTAATTACCTACCTTATTGGAGAAGCAGCAGCAGGATAATTTGCCATTCGCGAGTCTTTCATACAGAGAAATCTCCTCAGGTCTTTGGGTAATTATGCATTCAGAAGGAAATGTCCGAACATATCTTGATACAAGTTCACATTGTTGCTGTTGATGAAATATAACACGGTTTAAATATGTTCCAGTTGGCTAGATATTAATTAACAGTCATTCAAACAACTTTACTGAAGCCTCTCTACATGAAGGTTGGTCTCGCGCGTCTGCCATGTTTGTAGTTTGTTTACACTTTTTACCCGAGCTTGTAGTTCTAAACAAATTCGCGTCTAACGTGCAACGTATTGTGAGCAATATTAGTGGTTAGAGTATGGATGCTTCTACACTTTGAGTTATTACAGGAAATAGTAAACCATCCGAGAGCCTTTGGGATACTCTTTTCAACATACTATGGTTTGGGACATACTAATTCTATTTTCGAATACTATTTAGGATGAATAGTATGTGAATTGGGACGTAGCATCAGTTTTTAAAGTCAATCACTTTAAAAGCAATGGGTTTACTCACTTTTTAAAGTAAAGTCAACTAAGTGCTTTGTACAGTGTACACGTTAAAGTCTGTATGAACAGGAAGTTGCTGAGACTTTTATTTTAGTGTCTTTATGTACTTCCAATTGAAACAGAATATTGAGTTGGGGGCGGGGCTTTCTTATTGCGCATCATTCCCTCATAGTAAACTAATGGTAAGAGGGGCGTGGTTAAAAATATTGTGGCTGAAGCTGTCAAACAGACTTTGATTGAAGATTACCAAAACACACAGACTTTAAATATGTGTACTGCACCAAAATACCGACACCAACTCTGCAATGTAGCTATTTAAAGTAGAACTAATTCAGCTGCCAGGCTTTTAACTGGCACAAATAAGGAGAGCACACCTGTACTGGTTTTTCTACTCTGGTTACCGATCCAGTTTAGAATTCAGTACAAAGTGCTGTTATATGTTTTTAAATCCCTCAATGGCCTGGCCCCTTAGTATATTTCAGAGATATTTAATATACACCAATCTGTGAGATCTCTTCGCTCCAAGGATCAACTTTGTTTGACAGTTCCGCGGTCACGCTTGAAATGTCGAGGCGATAGAGCTTTTTCAGTAGCAGCTCCAAGACTTTGGAACGATCTTCCACTCTCAAATCTCATACTTTGGAGTCATTTCAAAGGTCACTGAAAACACACTTATTTTCTTTAGATTTTAATCATGTGTTGTGAGTTTATGTATTTTGGCTCCTTGCTTGTTTTCATGTATCTTTTTGCATGTTTGCATGTACAGCACTTTGGAACCCATCGTGGTTAGTTGAAAGTGCTCTAGAAATAAAATTGAGCTAAGTTGAGTTGAGAATATTCTAGTACTGTCCAATGGTTTTCTCTATTACATACTTCTAATATAATAAAACTCATAAATGTTGCCCAAAATAATTGAATGCACTCTTAAAAGCGAATGTTCTTTCTTAGTATCACTTTAATATTCATAGAATGTTTTCCATTACACATAAGGTTCTTTTGATACAATATTCTTCACACAAAGATAAGCAATGCACCATGAATGGGTTCAAAACCAGCATGGGTCAATATTAATAATGAAATGGTTGATAACTAAAGGGAGGAACTTTCTTTTTTAGAAACCACTTGCAAACCTGCATTTTTTTTGCCTCCATATCTTAAAATCAAGCTGTTTTCAGAATGAAGCATCTCATAAACTACTCATGTATAAAACTTTAAAACCATTTATCTTGATTAATTCATTTGCAGGATTTGTGATATGATTATTCCACAGTGTGAAACCTATTCCACTTTGATTAATCATGCAGCCTTAAATTAGTTGCTAAAATGAAAATAGCTTATTGACTCATTTGAGCACCCCTAGCATTTGCCTATTCTGCTTATATGACAGGCTGTCCCTGCAGTATTCCAACTAGGGTTTGTGCAGGTTTCTTCAAGTCAAATTTAAGACTTTTTAAGACCATTGTGAATGAAATTTTAGACTAATACAGGGCTAAACACTAAGGACTTTTTTTCTAATGGCCCGATTACTTTTTGTAATAGTTTCTGCATTAATGGGAGATCATGGAAAGGGATGTGTTGCTTTAGTTTTCTTTCCCTGATTAGGGAATTTAATTTGGAGTTTTGAGATGGATTATTGGGTGTCAGCCCGATTAGGTAGCTTTACTTGGACATAGGAAAATTAAGACCTGTTTAAAATGATTTAAGACCTACAACACAATAGTTTCAAGAGTTCACACTTAGCTGATGAATGATAATAAAGCGTATTTGGCATGCTGTCCCAGGAGAGAGCCCTGAGCTCAGACTATTCTCGAGCCTGGGGCTCCCTCCCATTTGAAGAGAGAGAGAGGAGTTTGAGCCGGAAGTTACCCGCGTGAGCACAGGGAGAACATACAAACTCCGCACAGAAACGCCGACCGGCCTGTTGAGGGGCCAAACCAGTGGCGTTCTTGCTGTGAGGCAACAGTGCTAACCACTGGGCCGCCGTGCCGCCTGATCAGGAGAAAGGAAGGAGTAGGGGTGGAAGGGGGGATTCTTTAAGACTGAATTTAGGAGTTTTTAAGGCCTAAAATGTAGTTTTTGAAATTTAAGACATTTTAATGGGGCGTTCACACCAGACACAGCTTGTGCAAATAAATCATGCTATTCATGAGTAAAATAGACACGTGAACATTTTGAGTTTCACAAAAGATGCGGATTCGCGTCGTGAGCAGAGCTTCTGTCTACCTGGTCACTCTAGTTTTATTGCTAATGGCTAACATGGATTTTATTGAGAGATTAGCTGTGCTTTACGAAGGCTGAAAAACAGCGTAGATTCGTTCGGCACCATGTCTGAGTCCACTGGATCTTTTCAGATGTGCACCCACCTCTGTGAGTTCATCAACTTCTCCAGAAACTATACCTGGATGATGGAAGCTTTCAGTGGTGCTTCAGACTAAGCTGAGCCCAGTTTGATGAGCTATTGTCCGGTGTCGGCAGGATGATTTTCCCTCGGGACACCAAAAACAGGCTCTACGTCATAATCACACCCATACTAGAGCAAGCTCCTGATTGGTTAATGTGGTGCGAATGTCTGCTAAAGTACAGATTTTCCAACTCAAGCAAGTCGCATGTTAAGCGCGAAAAATGCTTAATTCGAGTGAATCGCATCATTCGCACCGCCTCATTCGTGCTAATAGCATTGCAGGAGGTCTATTCGTGTCTTTGCATTGACTTAACATGTAAATCACTCACGCTTGACACTTCATCAGCCTCTGGTGTGAACGCACCGTAACGCACCACTTTTTAAGACCCCGTGGACACCCTGTCCAACTAATACACTAACTAAACTTCACATTTTAAAGATGCTAAATAAAAAAATATATATTTATTTATTTATTTTTGCCAATGTGTGAACAGCTTTAAATAAATTGGATTGGAATGGATCATTACCTCAGTGCTTAGAGTGCTGCACTGGCTTGCAGTCAGAAGGGTAAGTCTGAAGAATCGGTTGTGTAGGAGTTTGAGAATAACTGTGATCACATTCTGGTTGTGCCACTATTGTGCCCTTGAGCAAGCCATGTCTGAGTGCCCTAAGGGGCCTCTGCTTGCAGCTGTACTTTAGAGGAAGGTGACTTAAAAATGATAGTATTTGTTTGATGTTGCAGGGTGATGTTTATGATTCCAGATTCAAAGAAGATGACCATCAAAACTGTTTACACTCTTATGCACATAGTGTGGGTCTAAAGAGATATGCCCACTTCTGGATTGTTCTGACCTAGCTGAACTAGGTTAAATGATTCAGCCTACATGCCAAGAACGATGACAATTTATTGTAAACAAGAATACACAGAAATGGGCAACAATAATATATAGACAAAAATGAATCTGAGAAAAAGTATAGAAAATAATGGCAACTGTTTCTTTCACAATCTTTCTAAGATTTTAAATGCACAACATATGCATATTGTTCCACTTAAAGCCTTTGCGAACATGCAAACTCCACACCGAAATGCCAACTGACCCAGCCGAGGCTCGAACCAGCGGCCTTCTTGCTGTGAGGCGACAGCGCTACCCACTGCGCCACCACGCCGCCCTAACCAACTTGTTATATGAGCTTATTCATTTCTCTCCTACCAACAAACACACTAAATTTTACAAATGCTGGGCTTTCAAAACAAATTTGGGTGAAATATAGATGAACCTAACTGCTGTGTTAAAATTGTATAATAAAATAATTGTATTGGTTGGGGTTGTTCATATTTGACTTGGTTTGGAAAAAAAAACTGCATTTCTTAGAATGTAGTAACACTAAAGACAAAGCATCAGGTTAAGTGTCATAAGGAAACACACAGATTTAAAGCCAGTAATTAACACTGACAGTTGGGAATAAACGGTATTATAAAGAATCAACAGGATTTTTTTATTAATCCTTTTTAATAACTACTTCACAGGTGGCACAGTGGCTCAGTGGTTAGTACCCAGTACTGGGTTGCATCCGCTGTGTAAAACATATGCTGGAATAGTTGTGGCGACCCCTAATAAATAAAGGACTAAGCTGAAGGAAAATTAATGAATGAATAATAATTACTTCTCATTATAACTTCTCAAGTAAGTGTTCTTACCATGTACTGTATAGGCATGTTCAGGCAATTTTTCAACTTCATCAGGCCCAATTTAAAACAGTATAGGGTCCATAGGTTCTTTGCTTGTACATATTTTAAAGTTTTCTCTTCTCTTTTCTTTGATTATTTTTACTCTATATGCATATATCAACATGTACTGTACCTGAAGGTTCTAAGTTCCACCACAGTTGAAGGTGTAGAGAATGAATAAACAGCAATCTCTCAAATTGTGTATTTCGAGTACCTCGTTGTTGGTGGTTATCAACAAAAGATGACCATTTTGGGATCTGACTGACCTAGTTGGATTGTGAGGAGTGAGTAAATTGAAAGATAGAACATGGTATATTATTGCGAGCTTTGTAAACATTCATTCATTCATTTTCTTTTCGGCTTAATCCCTTTATTAATCTGGGGTCGCCACAGCGAAATGAACCGCCAACTTATCCAGCATATGTTTTACGCAGCGGATGCCCTTCCAGCTGCAACTTATCACTGGGAAACATCCACACACACACCGACAATTTAGCTTACCCAGTTCACCCATACCACGTTTTTGGACTTGTGGGGGAAACCGGAGCACCAGGAGGAAACCCACGCAAACATGGGGAGAACATGCAAACTCCACACAGAAATGCCAACTGACCCAGCCGGGGCTCGAACCAGTGACCTTCTTGCTGTGAGGTGATTGTGCTACCCACTGCGTCACCGTGCTGCCCAGCTTTGTAAACAAGTGTTTCTAAACTTTTTTGCTTAGGAAAAGTTTGGCTTTGGCAAGCCAACAAATATGGTAAAAGATAACGCTTACTATGGTGCAGGTTTTAATTTAAGGACACTATCAAGATTCTTGATTTAAGGTAAGGTATGGATTGATTGCGTCAAGGTCAGTAGAATTGCTCTTTTGAACCAAACTGAATGATTTGAGTTTTATAGTAATAAGTCAAATAAAGCTACTTATGAGCAACACTTTCAGCTCATGCAGACAGGCCTTGAGTATTGAATATGCTTGGTTATTTTATGGCTATATATGTCATCTGCATAACATCAGATTTACTTAAAATGGAACCCAAAGGTAACATATACATTAAGAATAACAATGGTGCTAAGACTGAAACCTGGGGTACACCCAGGAAAGTTAAGGCAAACGTGTCATATCGTTGTCATGTCATGCTATATGATTCATGTCCAATTGAGTCTTAGCTAGAAAAGATAGCTCCTGTCTTAACCTAAATGAAACTGCCATAAAGATTAGTTCAGCTTGAGTGACCCTAAACCCTACAAATATAATCAGTGGGAAACATGGAACAGATCTCACTTCTCTGGAGAAACAGTGCCGATTGATTAGCTTCTGAGGACATATCTGACTCTCCTCAGAGAGATCCTTCATCTTCAAGAGGAGTAAACCAGCCGTGCATTCAGTATCAACAAGGACGATTGGGGAAAGTGTGGGCCGCTCTCATAAGCAATACAGTGCCGCATTGTCACAGAGATGACTGTGATAATTAACCAACTTTGAATTAGTGCTTCCCCAGAGCAACGTTATTCATTACAATATAATGGCTGCTTAACAAAGCTCATTTGCACATTACCATCTAACAACACTGTTAGGTGTGTGACAAAGTGTGAGAAGTGGCTTTGGAAACACCTGCTGGCTGGTTAACTGGCTTGAGCGCGTACCGGCGTTTCATTATCGCCCTGTCAACTTTTTTGTTGAACGGCGGATTTCTGGCTGGAACTGCATGAATTAGAGTGTTGCATATGCTTCGGATGTACGCGCCTAGCATGTGGGAGAGAATTTGACTGAATTGTGGCAAAAGGGCCCAATTGTGAAGATAAATTATAGCAATTTATTGTTATATCATTCTAAACGTGTCTCAACTGGGAGCCCAAATAATTAAGTCAGAAGAATCTTTGCATTCCAGCCCTGTTTTTGTTTCAGCTATTCATCTGACTGCTCGTGATAACGCACCTAAGGGAATAATAGCCTAAAGCAATAACAATTTATTTCAAAACATTTAGAAGGACACTTCTATTTCCTGCCTTGCTTTGTTCTTGGAAAACTGGCAGGTTGTGCT
>CAIGQW010053650.1:3823058-3835711 GCA_903798125.1 Danio choprae | reverse complement strand
AATAATGACATTCAAATAATATTAAGAGTTTTTCATTCCTGATCAGTTATTTTAGGGACATTGACACTATATTTTCTATGCCTCTAAACATGACCTTGAACAAAATGAACTTTGCACGTCAGTCAGATGGCCTCTGGTCAGTTCATGGATAATGAAAGCTGCAAAAAAAGAAGAAGAAAAAAACAGTCCAGACTTTCTGCTGTTAGTCTGAAGGTCAGGCAACCTGAAACCATCATAAAACCATGTGTAGTTAATGGACAGAGAAGATATGTGATAAAATATTGAATTTATGCAATAGACTATGCCGTGTAAATTCAGGCAGACCTGCAGCTGACTGTTACGTTAATAATATTTATTTATAATATTTAACATTTTATAGTGATTTATAGTAAATACTATAGTGTTTTTCGAACCATTTTATATTCAAGTACTTGAAGTAATCCATTGTAATAATTATGTAGTTGCTATGGTAACACAACAACTATCGTAATATAAACAAATTACTATAGGGTATACTATACTACAGTACACCAGAGTTTATTGTAGTACAAACTAAACTATACTTACAGTATTAATTACAGTTGATCAGTTCACTATAGTTAAAACTACAGTATCCTGTATCATTTGTTTAATATACACAGTATACTACACTTTACTATAGTATGGTTCAAAAGCACCATAGTATTTACTATAGTATTTTTTATTATACTATTATTATATTACAGTATTACTGTTTACTTGAGTAATAGCACCCTGCAGCAATATTTTCTAACTGAGACCTTCTTCAAAATGACCTTTAAAAGTAAATATTGATATTAAATGTAATTATATTATAGAATTGTTCGATAGCATAGAATATAAAACTCTATGCTAGACAGTTATTTGCCATTAGAAATAGATAAGGAACCAAAATCTCTCACTGCTTGTAGATAATGAGCTTTGATATTTGGTTCGGTAAATGTTTGCGCTGTGGTCCAGCTCTACTAAAGTCAATATTATTAATTTGACTGTGAGGTCGGTACACAAATCAGTTTTATCATAAGAACAGCCATGAATAAAGATGAGGAAAATCACTCACTCGGCCTCCCTCTGTTCTTGACTCCCTTGTGGGACATGATGTCAGGTGGGGCCATTGAAGACTACTTGAAGGAATGCAGTGCACAGCTATATTGATCATAACGGCGTTTAAAAGTCTGATGGCATGTCAGAGGAGGGTTGTGCTTTATTTGCTTTGGCTGCGTAAGGCTGGTGTGTTCGCTTTGCAGAGTAAGCCTCCCCGCGTTCCCCCGCTCTATACACAGACTGCTCATAATTAATCATAGACCTCTGGGTGACTGGACTGAATTTGACCTTTACGCTTCAGCTTCTCTGGGACAAAATGTTACTTTTGCATATTACATTTGGCAAGTCAGTCATCCTCAGTGAAATTTAGTTAATGGGTCTTATTCACTAATAATGGGGTACAACTTGTGCATTCATTTGCACAGAAAATGGACTCAAACTTCATACTAAAGATTGAGCTCCAACAGATTTCTCCATTTAACTTCTGTTTATACATATGCAAACATGTCATGTGTTTGGAAGTGCAAAGAAGGTGCACTTATCTTGCTGCATTCTTAAAGTGTAACCCCATTAAGTTATTTGCTGTCAAATTCCAGTCCGCTCTGTTACATCGGTGTTATAATCTTAAGGATTTGCCATAATTTGCATGGCTTGCTAGAATCATTTCCTTGAAGGGGAAAACAACTCCATTGGCAAGTAAGTATTACCCATAAACTTTTTTCTTTTTTCTTCATAACATGTTCACCCTTTTGGGTCGATTGTGACCGGACATGATCTTCTGTTAGACTTGTTCTTTCTTAGCTTGTAATGAGCTTCATTAGCTTAAAATATCCTCCACAATTCCTTTCAAAAGAACTCATGCTGCGTTGAGGAAGCTGACTGTGAGCAATGTCAGAAACTGCCCATTAGAGTTCTTCACTCCTGCCGGGCAGTCTTTGAGGCTTCCTCATGGATTCGGGTCCAGCTCAAGCTGGGGTGGAGAGGTAGCTCTGATTATAGGGAATGCAGACGAAGAGGGTTTAGGAGGGGTTAGGTTTTTCTGCTGTCACCTACCATATTTATTTCATTCTCTCATACTCCTTTACTAACAAGGCAGTTGTTGGTTCAGAGCCAGAGCCTAGCTCCAAATAGTTCTTTGTCTTTCGACACCCAAAGTACCAGCTCTGAATCAGGAAAAGTGGTTCTTAAGTAGCACTAAAACATTGCTGGGCTAGAAATAAGAAGTGCTTGTGTCAGGGGCTGAGGTCGGGGTTACCGTGACCAACGAGATGGCCAGAAATGTATGGTTTTGAGCATCATATTTAAAAAAGCAGTGGAATAAAATGTTGAATGCATTATTGGTTCTAATGTCTGTCTATTCATATTATGGCGCACTGAGCGAACATATAATTCCCCCTTGTATTCTCAGCCTATACAAATTTCCATCTATAAAAACTAAAGTACCCTGAATAAACACATTCACCTTGTTTGGATTCACTGTGTTTGGTTGCCAATTTAGGTTTGCAAAGTTCATTCATTTTCCTTTGGCTTAGTCCCTGTTTTATCAGGGGTCGCCACAGCAGGATGAATCGCCAACTACTCTGGCATATGTTTTATGAAGACGATGCCCTTCCAGCTGCAACCCAGTACTGGGAAAGGTTTGAAAAGTTATTAGCATTAATAGCAAGGCATTGTTGATGCAGCATTTGTAATGACACTTCCGTATTTGTTTTGCTGGGAAAGATGAGATGTATGCAGTGACGTCAGATCTGGCTAACCAAAGCAAAGCAGTTCTTAGAAGGCTCATCAGATGAACCACCCCAAACCATCAACAGCAATGGCTCTGAACTAGTTCATGCTGGTGCAAAAGGGCTATCAGGGTATCAGAAGTAAAATCTGTAATTTATTCCACCCAGACTGAAGGCCAGATGCTGCAATTATCTGCCTCAGATGGAGATGGATATAGATGCGTTCAGTGTCAAGGTGAGGCAATAATAGACATTCACCACCTCACATTTGGGGTAGTTAAGGCTCTTATCTTCAGATAACTATGCTGCCTGTGAGTTCTGAGTCCTTCGGGGATGAGACATCTGCCACTAGTATCCCTGTTTTGGCCACCCCAAGTATGGTTTTCAAGTCTGGTGTCTCTCTCTGGGCCTTCTATCTCAGACTGGGGCATAATCCTCCAACCCCCTCCCAGATCTGTGGAAACTGTGGATCTACCTGCAAAGGGGGCCAAATTACTGAACTGTCATATTTCTGAACTGTCATATGAATTCCTGTGCTGTCATATGAGATTTTGCAGACCATAGTCAACTATAGGTTCCCCCACTATATGAGACTGAATACTTTGAAGTGAAGTGTCTTTACTTCATGGTGCAGATTACCAGTTACACCCAGTTCCTGTCTCTCTTCACTGTAAAGGTCTAAATGTGGCAGCCATAGCGCTTTCCACAAAACTTTGTGTTGTAAGGTGCCAACCACTGGCACAACAATGGAATCCAATGGCATGGGTGAAGGTTAAATTTGTGTAAGTCTTTCTGTAAAAAAATACTGTATACAATTTTTTTGTTTGTTTTATTTTCTTTTTTTTTTACTTTTTGGTTTAATTTTATTTAGAAGAGAAAAAAATGACAGATGGAGAAAAAATAGAAATAAAAACAAAGAACAAAGGGGTTGTCATATGGGTTACAAAATCAAGTCATAATACATTTGACATACATTATCACAAATTGTTTACAACGACATACCTAAACCATTTTTGCCAGTACTTGTTGCACTTTTTTTAATAAAATCTTAGGTTAAAAGTCAGTCTCTCCATACATTTCCTTTACAATTCCTATCAATTGAGCCTTTGTTGGAGGATCAGCCTGAAACCATTTTCGAGTTATGGCTTTTCTGCTACTTACCAAAAGGATTTGTCAATAGTTGGAATAATTTCTGGTATTTTCCCAAGGTATAATGTAATAAATGAGTAGTTATCCAGTTATCTTTTCTACTTCAGTCGCCAGTCGTCTCAATGGTAAGCCATTGAGGTTCCACATTGTCTCCAACAAGAGCCCAAACTTTCAATACCTGTACGCAATACTTTTTACTAATTTTGGTTTCCAATTTATATCTGACTTCAGGAGTAATTTATTCCTACAACAATTTAAGTGACACTTAATATCTTCATGTTTTAACAGTTGATTTTAAAATCCAGTGCTTTTAGTTATTCCTTCACTAGGGGCCTGATTCCGCAGAGTCTTGAAGGTTTGTATGAATCTCATATTCTCATCAGTATGAATTTAGCCAGAGGGTGCAGGGTTAACTAATATCTTTTAGTCAGTTGGCTACAGCTTACTCATACTAAAATGTAGTTTATTTAGCCACTTCCATAGTGCTTTCTACTCTATTCACGAGCCTATAGTTTAATCATCCTGAGCACTGTGTAGTGGTAGCACCAGCCTTTGCATAATCTACTAGACATAATGATTTCAAGAGAATCAAGAATTAATCAAAACATTTTTCAGGTAAGAGTGTATCATGCCAGTTACTGTACATAATTAAACAATAATAAGCCATGACAAGATTGAGACAAATATGGACAATATTTGTCCCAAGCTCTTTCTCATACACTAGATCCGTTCTTCACATTTGAGAGTTTTATTGTTTCATGGCATTGTATCTATTTTGTGAGTTCCTGAGTTCAGAAAACCCATTTTACAGTGATGTATCTGTAAGAAAAAGCCCATTGGCTGCACATCTCTTACCTGGTGCTTTGAAGCTGAGCTTTCAAACCACATGAGGATCTCGACCTGGGACTCAAAATTGTCCTAGAAGGCTTATCTGTAGCTTTCTTCAATCCAAGTGAGACAATCTTAGATAAGTGCCTGACTCTTAAAGCTAGCTAAATCATCTCTTAAGAGAGTAGGAGACCTTTTCCCTTGCATTTATCAGGGCAACCGGAAATGGGAACACTTCCCAAAAAGACACTGTAAGATGAATGGCATTTACACTTATGTTAGCCTGTCTACATCTCCTTACCTCGAAGTTCACATAATCTTGGATCCGGTCTGTATCCAGAGCAGATGGCTGTCATGCACAAAGGACGACCTCAGCATAGACCCACGTGGTCAGAGAGGACATGGATGTGTGAAGAAGCCCTGGAATTTCCACCATGAAGGATGCTTATCGTTCTCAATGTCATTTTTGGACTGCTGCTTTGCCTCTTTTCTGTTTGAGCCAACTGATCCTGCTCTCCTTTCCCATCAGTTGGAGTAGTTCCCTGAGAAGGAACAAGAACCATGTCACCTTGCCATGCTTCCTGCTCACAAAAAATACATTGCTATAATATCACTCAGACAATAACAATATTGTTTTCAAAAACATGCACTTTAAAATATGTTTTCAAAGGGTTGTGTTTTCAGGCCCTCAGAACACTATGAATCACTGGCCAAAAAGTAAATATTTAACTGCATATGTATGCTCAAGAGAGGTTGCAGTTTTCAGATATTTAACCTGGTTTGAACATTATAGTGAGATGGTCCTTTATTGACTGACACAATATAGATGTGATCTAGACACGCTGACAGACGTCTCATGTTCTCTGGGAACCTGTTCAGTGAAAAATTCCACTGAATGTGAATAATAAAGATGTCTTTGAAATACTGCTGTTGACTGCAGCTTGCATAATTAAACTATTTTAACAGCACAGCACATAAAAAGTATTTTCATTTATCAAGAATTTACGTACTGAAGGAGCTCAAAGAATCAATCAGTATGAAGGGATGTGCACAAGAGAGTGTGAGTATATATATATTTATGCAATAAGCCGCAGTGCCCAGCAATGACTTAAATGGTCCCAAAACCCCCACCCAATTTATTTAGCCCACTAAATGCTGTTCAGCCATACCACTTTTCTGCTGACTGAATGTTAAACATAGCGAGTCGGTGAGCAGGTCACAACCTCACACAGGAACAGAGCTGCAAAGCATGATGGATTTTTTTTTTCTTTGGAGGTCTATTTACCATCTCATTCGTCTGTCAATCTTGACACTTAGATATTAGTTTGTCACTTCAGAAAGGAACAGTTTAAATTTAAGATTCTTATAGAAGCATCTATACACATGTTTTGCGTAACACATATAAATGGCTGACAAATTTAAATAAAATATCTGTTTTGAGAAATCACATATTTTTTTGAAAGCTCTACACTATAATTTAGTTAAAGTGCAGTTTTATATTGGACTTATCAAATGTTATGGTTTGCGTTGTTCAGTTTGGCTAAAAGCAAATATCCATTTATACAATGGCTTCTATCATTTATTGATTTAAAACATTTAAATGTAATCTTACTAAGAGATATATTTATGGGATATTGAATGACAACATATTTCTAATATTAGTATTTGTGGCAACTCAATGTAATAACTGCATATAATGTAAAAACTGCATATAATGTTATAATTATTACATTACTGTTGTAATGCAATGTTCATAATGTAATGAATTGTTGAGCTTATAATGTAATAACAATTATTACATTATGAAAAACATATTACATTATAAACCCACCAAAAATATTGTCACATTGTCTGTATAAATCTGTATAAAAAAAAATGGCTAACAATATCTCTGCTTCAGAATAGCACAGGGAGCGTTATTGACTTGGTAACATTTCCTAGGTACATGCTAATTATGAATAACTAAATGCTATAACATGCCACATATCCATACAAAGTATGTTAGCACCACATTTCTACATGTTAAAACATGCTGAACAAGTCAAAGGTTAAAACATTTTACGTCATACTAAAAATGTCCTGTTATGTTCACCTGATTAGAATGTTACTAAAATTAAGCTAGTCATGTTGCTAGCTACATGCTAATCATAGATATATGATCACTATATGATGCGTAGGCTATTGTTGTCTATTGGAATGAATGCGTCAATACAGCTGCCATCTTGGTACAGGGTAGCGCTCCTTTATTCTACCATAGATAGTACAGCCAATTGCATTTTATTCATCATTCTTTCCATCACGTTATCTCGAACTTGTAACTTCAAATCCTAGCTCATTTTAACATTAATTTTGTGTGTGTAGTCATCGACTATGGGTTGCAACACAACATTTATCTGGCACCATAGAATATTTTAACACCAGTGTCTTGTTGTCATATTTTATGTACAGTTTTCTTTAACAGAACTAGGCTAAGCCTAGTATTTAGTGCAAGTTTTTGCCTTATAGTCAATGAGTAAGCGACTTTAACATAAATAGCATTACTTAAAATACAAAATGTTGTAACTTACGAAATAATAGAAAACTAAATCTAACCTATGTAATGTTGTGCCTTTATCCTTTCTTTTCTTTGTTAGCTTGTTATTACACCCGTACGCAGTGAAAAAGTCCGGCATCTTCAGATGGCCGTTGGTCTTGACTAACTGTAAATGAATGACTACTTTTGTCCTGGAAACCCTGTACCAATTTGATGGCTGTATTGATAGATGCTCAGGACGTAAATGTAATATCTAGAATATATATCTATGCATACTAATTGTGCTATCACCATACTAGCTACATGCTAATTGTGCTACTGGGCGTGATTGAATGAGAAATTTCTCATTGAGTTTACATTGCTGGGGTGTTACATTTTTGCCAGGGGATGGCTATGAAGTGAAGGTGATTTGTGATTGGCGGTTTGGTGCCAAATTATGAATCAGGCCTCATGTTTATATGATGCTTCAATTCAAGGATATGCCTATTATGTTCTTTGAATAGAAGTCAATGGGGCTTGTTGCTAGGGAGCTCAAAACTTGATGTCAGAAGATGGCTACAGAGTTTCCAAATGTCAAATGAGCCCACCCCCATGTCTCTCTGCCATTGTGTTCAGCATGAAGTAAGATATATTAAATCTAAATTCTGACCTAGACTATAAAGAGCAGCAAAACATCCATCTAATTCATGGTATAAAAAAACTCAATTTAATGATTTTAATAGGCTCTCTAAGGAATCTCATCGATTAATTAGATATCCAGTCATGTGGTCACTCGGATCACTGAATGCTAATTGCCCACTATTCTGCTAAGATGTCTGGCAATGACCCTCTCACAGCCGGAGGTTCTGGAGAAATATCTTTCCTGTAAGTCCATTAAGGCTTATTTTAAACAAAACGAATGTTGCATGAGTGAATATTCAAGTCATATTGAGCGGTTAAGTAATGTGGGGGTGGAGGTTGGATTTCAAGTTATGTGCGAAGTGTTTGGTGAAAGGGAACAGTATGAATAGAGCATAGAGTAATAATAAAGGTGTATTTGGAAAAAAGTGAGGACATTTCAGTCAGAATGAATTTACTTTATCACCATAAATCAGGGACAGGTTTATTTTGGCTCGGCAAGCTAATGGGAATGAATTATTCAAGTCAGCTAACCTTTATACCAACTCTAATTTATTTCATTCCGGCTGCAGGTTTTCTCAATTACATCTGCGTTCGAAGAATTCCCTTCAATACTTTTTAGTATGCTTTGCTAATAGATTTGTCTGAGCGCTGAATTTAAATGGCAACTCCTGAACATCTGCTGATGTGTGTGCTTTCTGGAAGAACATTTGTGAGCAAACGCATACATATGCATGACTGTTTGTTACCTGAATCTCCGGTTAGCAGTGTTAGAACGAAGTTTTGATATCTTACATCCTAATTTGATCAGATACAGCTTGAATTGACTTCAGGTGCACGACCGCCCATTACTGCACAGATAGATGGCCCATTGCTCTCCGGGCATGCTGTCAGTCAGACTGTCCATCAGTCATATTTTGGAAACACACAATGCTGGTTTGAAATGTGTTAGTCTCTTTCTCTCTGGACTTACTGGATTCGGCATGGCTCAGCGCACAAAAACATCCTGCAGGTACATACTCACAAGAGATTTGTTTATTTCTGTACGGAGTGCTCCCTTGCCTCTATATATTTAGGATTTCTCTGTAAACTCACAGGATGAATTGACAGGCTTTGGAAAACTGTTGCTTAGAAATGCACTGTAAAGCGTGCTGATGTGTGTCATTACAGTACATGGAGAATGAAAATAACTTTGTACTTCACATGTGAAAATGAATTTTTCATTATAGTGTTGTGTGACAGAAAAGTCATAAGAATTTTTTTCTTGAGGATTTTTTTTTTCGTAGTAAGGCTAATTAGTTTTCTAAATCAGTACCTGAGCTATACTAAACTTTGATTAATTTTAGGATGGAAAAGTGTGAAACATTAAATCTCCTGCAATTTGTACAAGGTTTCCACAGTTCTGACAAAGCTTTACAAAGAACTTTGTTGTTCTAAGTTTTCATAGGACTCTATAACACATATTGTGTCATATGTGTGTCAATTATTTTCTGCCTCTCGGGCAGTGTGCTCAGGCATTCTGTTTAAATGGGGAAACATCAAATTCTTCAAATTGCTATAGTCTTTGGTTATAGTAGTTATGTATGCTAGTATGCTACAGTAGTTGTGCATGCTAGTAGTATTTGAATGCCTGAAATTTGTTGTCATACTATTCGCATTCAACAATGACAAATATAAACTTAACTGCACTGTACAAATGTCTGAAGGTTTAATTAACTGTTTCTCTACACAGTAAAGTGGTCCCTCGCTATAACGCGGTTCACCTTTCGCGGCCGTGCAGTTTAGCGGATTTTTGTTGTTGTTGTGCAATTAGACACGCTTTTTTTTACAGAACATTGTGTTCTGCGTCCTGATTGGCGGAGACCATTGTCAATCAATCTCCTCCATGTCTCATGTACAGTACAGAATGCGTTCAGCTTGCCAGATTAACATAAATCTTCGATAGCAAGGAGTGTGAGTTTCAACAAGGATGCAAGAAGGGTTGTAACTGTCTGCAGCAAGAGCATTGTAAAGGGGGTCGCACACCGTATGCACCGCGCCAAGGCGTCAAAACTTTATGGTTTTGATCTTTGGTTTCATTCTACAATACTGGACTTATTTTTCTAAACAAGAGAGAAAAGTGTGAAATGTTAATGCCTGTCTGAGAAAAGTGTATAAAGTGTGCAGTGAGGGGTTTCACAGCCTTAAAACATCTATAATAATTGTAAAAAATAAAGCTGACTACTTCACGGATTTTGCCTATCGTGGGTTATTTTTAGAACGCAACTTTATACCACTGTAACCACTGTATACAGTTTTTATAAAAAATTATAATTTTTAGTGTTGTTTAATATCAGGCTTTACATAATAATTGAGAAATATTAGAATATGAACATATTGTTGTCTTAATTTGTTGTTAATCTTTTAAATGTCTGCAATTTAAGAAAGCACATGCAAAAACAAAAAAGAAAAGATCCTCATCGGTTTGACGGCATATGTGTTGCGATTCTCACAACGCAAACACATTAAATAAATTCGCTGGATTTTCTCACAACGCAAACAAAATAAGGAGCATTTTCTCACAATACATGCAACTAGCAAGGAACACAACGATAATGTTTTAAGGAGACCCAAAAATGTGACGAACCCGGCTATTTAGATCATGGTTATTGAGGCTAATAGTATACAAGGGAATTGTGTAATCAGGACCTTAAATAAACAAAAAAAACTGCCCTTCAAAGATCAACCTACAACTGAGCCATAGTCACAGCACAATAAGCAAATCCCAGCCAGGTCTGTCACGTTTTTGGGTCCCCTTAAAACATTTCCTTTTCACATGAGCTGTGAGAAAATACAGGTGTTTTCTTAATTTGTTTGGTTGGTTTGTGAGATAATTCAGTGTTTTCTGAATATGTTAGTGTTGAGAGAAAATGCAGTGCGTTTTTTTATGTGCTTGCGTTGTGAGTATTTGCAACACATATGCTTTCAAACCAATGAGGATCTTTTCTTAATTTGCTTTTGTTTTTTGTAATTACAGTGCAGCATGTTAATCTCTCTCAGCCACCGTAAGAGTTCAGAGATATGAAATCAATAATCAATGTGGATAACAAGAATACAGTGAAAAATATTTGTGAGGTACTGAGATCTCTGATTTTTGATAGCAGAAATCTAAGGACAGTTTGAGATATTGTTGACTAAAGAGGAGACTATTCCAGAAGACTACATTAGCTTACTTTGTACTGTTATTGTTAAAGAGATCTCACTTGCAATTTTTTCTACATATAGTCTTTTAATGAACCCATCCATTTTGTCCTGGGGACGACAAGTGCATAAACTAAAGAAGTTATGAATAATCTTGTTGAATTTTTATAAGCAATCAAACACAGTAGTACAACTGCTTGGAAGGCAGGGTATGATTGATTATCATGTTGCACAGCAGTTAAATAACCGTCAGACTGAAATATAATGCTTTAAAGAGCTAAAGTGACATCTTTTGGAAGGAAGATGAAGCTACACCGTTTAGGAAAGCAGTGTCAAGTGCGTTCAGCTCACAGAGAGAGAAACTTTTCAGGATGTTTTATGGTTCAGTCATATTTCAGAAATATAATAAAAGCTCAGTGAGGTTCTCATGATTGCTATTGAAATATTTATTAGCATTTGCATTACTCCATTTGTCTTAAAATGCCCGCATATTTTGCTGTGGCTCAGCAGTTTTGAGCAATCTTTGGTCTGGGACAAGATATTCAATTGTTCCCACAAGACCATTGCTTGGATTTTTACTTTTGACATCTGACCTGCACTCCACCCCCCCCCCCCCCCTTAGTATAGTCTATATTCTTGACATTAAAGAAATAGTTCACCCAAAACTGAAAATTCTGTCATCATTTACTCACCCTTCTCATGTCACAAACTTGTTTGAGTTTCCAAAAGAAGACATTTTCAAAAATGTTGGAAACCCGTAAACATTGACTTCCATAGTATTTGTTTTTTCCTACTATGAAAGTCTATGATTACTAATTTTTACAAAATGTCATAAATGTATGGAACCACTTCAGGGTAAGTAAATAGTGAGTACATTTTCATGCTTGGGTCGACTATCCCTTTAAATTATTATTTTTTTATATTTATGAATGTCATCTGATATACAGTAGTCAACATTTTAAGTGCACTGAAAAAAAAGATTCATTGGATTTACTAATTTTGTTTTAGGTAAGTGTTTGAAAACAATTTATATGGTTCTCAATTTAAACAAACAAATTAAGTTGAACATTACTAAATTTAATTTGCTTTAATTCAGCCCATATAAATTGTTTGCAACTATTCATTCATTCATTCATTTTCCTTCAGCTTAGTCTCTATTTCAAAGGTCACCACAGCGGAATGAATCGCCAACTATTCCGGCATATGTTTTAAGCAGCGGATGCCCTTCCAGCAGCAACGCAGTACTAGGAAACACACTTCATACACTATGGCCAATTTAGTTTATTCAATTCACCTATAGTGCATGTGCCCTATAGCGCAAGTTACCTTCACAATTCACCAATAGTGTATGTGCCCTATAGCGCAAGTTACCTTCACAATTCACCAATAGTGTATGTGCCCTATAGCGCAAGTTACCTTCACAAGTTACCTTCACAATTCACCAATAGTGTATGTGCCCTATAGCGCAAGTTACCTTCACAAGTTACCTTCACAATTCACCTATAGTGTATGTGCCCAATAGCGCAAGTTACCTTCACAAGTTACCTTCACAATTC
>CAIGQW010053650.1:3811300-3823048 GCA_903798125.1 Danio choprae | reverse complement strand
TTCACAAGTTACCTTCACAATTCACCTATAGTGCATGTGCCCTATAGTGCAAGTTACCTTAATTCCTTCATAATGTCCCAACAAAAATCGATAGTGTGGAACCCAGGATTTTTTACAGTAAAGAACACCACAGACTGAATCTAGCCCTACAGTAGGTGTGTGAGTCGAACTGGAGGAGTTGCAATAGCTTTTCTTCAATCCACCAATTTTTATGCACATTTCAGAATATTGCATAAAAAATGATTAATGGAAACTCCAAGATGTGCATAAATTGTGAAAATGTGCATAAAATAAATCTTATGCACACAACTGAGTGAATTGTATTGAACTATTTAATTAAATATGATATATTATTTTAATGAACTATTTACTTTGATTGAATTATTTTAGTGAACTTTATATTTCTTCTTATCAAAAAAAAAAGAAAATGTGCATAAACTACAATGGAAACCGAATAAATCGATGCCATAGTCAGTTGATTTTGTTTATCAGATCATGTGTTAACAAAATGGCTGTGTTGGGAGATGTGCTTGTTTGCACACCTGTCTCAGTTGCTGGAAATACTGGTTTGAACTCTGCTCAGAGCAGGGTGAGTAAAACCATTGGGGTTACATATGGGGTTCACCTATTAAAAACAATTGAAAAACAAAATTGCCTCGAGAAAAACACTGTGGTGGACACATAGCCTAAAGGCATGTGTCCACCAAAGTGCTTTTTCCCCAGGCAAGCATATTTTTTCAGTTGTTCTCAATGAGAGCGTGCAGCTAAGTGCAAGCTGCTAAGTGTCTGTTACATGTGAATCACTTTACACTGCATTTTTAAAAATGCTGACCTTTAAGGGGACAGTTCACCCAAAAAATTAAATTTACTCACCGTCAATTGGTTTCAAACCTTTACCAGTTTCTTTTTTGTTGAACACAAAATGATTTATTTTGAAGTGTTAGAAACCTGTAAGCATTGACGTTCGTAGTAGGAAAAACAAATACTATGGAATTCATTAGTTATAGACTTCTAATTATTTTGCGTTCTACAGAAGAAAGAGACTAAACTTTCCGTTTAAAGTCAATTGATTTTAAATGCAGCATTGCAGAAGTACTCTAATCCAGTGTTTCCCAACCTTGTTCCTGAAGGCACACCAACAGTACACATTTTCAACCTAATCAAACCCACCTGAATCAACTCATCAGAACATTAGAAGAGACTCCAAAACCAAAAGTTAATGGATCAGATAAACGAGACATCCAAAATATGTACTGTTGGTGTGCCTCCAGGAACAGGGTTGGGAAACAGTGCTCTAAATCCCTCACAGATGATCATTTTTAGAAGAGCTCTGCCATTTTCAATTGTGTAAAATGCTTCAATAAATGGGCATCCTATTGCTAATTTGATTGTTCACCCAACATGGACTGCTTTAAGAATTGGATCAACCCAAAACATATCGGTAACACTTTATTTTAAAGTACAGTTCAATTGACGCTATTAACAAACCATTAACTAAGGCTATCGTCTCAATAAACTATTAATTAGAAGCTTATTAATACATAGTAAGGTAGTTGTTGGGTTTAGGTATTAGGCTGGGTATTAGATAATAAAATCACACTTCATAAGTATTAAATACTAAAAAAACAGTTAATATCTTAATAATAAGCAGGTTATAACCCAATAGTTAATAGTGTAAATTATGAGAAAGAAAAGTGCTACCTATGCATATCTAGATGCTCAGTGTATAAAACAAGTTTAATAAATCAGTTTCAATTAGGACTCTAAGATTAATTCTGCAGTATCTGTCTTTCATTATTAATTTGATCGTTCACCCTATTATGGACAGCTTTAGGACTTGGATCAACCCAAAACATATCTATAAAACTATTTTACAGTACAGTTCAATTGACATTATTCACAAACCATTAACTAAGGCTATCATCTCAATAAACTAATAATCAGCAGCTTATTAATACATAGTAAGGTAGTAGTTGGGTTTAGGTATTGGCTAGGATAAGGGATAATAAAATCACACTTCATAATTACTAAAAAAAAACTGTTATTATATTAATCCTTTCATGCATACGATCACATCGGTGTGATCAGCCTTGGCAGGTCCCTGAAGCGTATGATCGCGCCGGTGTTATTAGAACGTTCAGAGCTCACGTCATCAACTGCTAAAATTCAAATCTGACGGAGCAGGTTTAGGGTTGAGGTAGGGGTAGACGCTATTTTCACAGCTAATTTTTCACAGTATTTCCTAAAATATTTTTTCTTCTGGAGAAAGTCTTATTTGTTTTATTTCGGCTAGAATAAAAGCAGTTTTTATTTTTTTTTAAACCATTTTAAGGTCAATATTATTAGCCTCCTTAAGAAATATTTTTTCGATTGGCTACAGAACAAACCACTGTTATACAATTACTTGCCTAATTAACCTAGTTATGCCTAGTTAAGTTAAGCCTAAATGTCACTTTAAGCTGAATACTAGTGTCATGAAAAAAATCTAGTAAAATATTATGTATTGTCATCATAGCAGAGATAAAACAAATCAATTATTAGACACGAGTTATAAAAACTATTATGTTTAGAAATGTGTTGAAAAAACATCCGTTAAACAGAAATTGGGCTAATAATTCAGGAGGACTTCAACTGTATACATATCTAGATGCACAGTACAAGAAACAAGTGTGAAGAATAATTCTGCAGTATCTGTCATTTAATGGTGATATCTTATGCGTGGGATGGTATTTACACTGATGTGGTGTGGTGCTGATGCATAAGGTGCTGATTAAGGAGGCCTGTCACTTCAGACTGCTGCGCGTAAACTTCGCAAGTGCTGCGAGCAGGAGCAACCTCACACTCTCGTGTTAACACCCACTCAGTGACACTCATACTCGCAGTCTGGGCTGTTGGAATAGGCGCTGTTATATTTATCTTCTGTTTTTGGCGAATGTTAACCTATAAATATTCATATCAGCATATTAAACATGGCACTAATATGTTCTGGCCGAAGCTGTAATAGTGATTTATTTGTACCTACAGAGCCACTGGTGAGCGTTTCTTTGGCTCCTGCCAGAAATCACACTGAATTTGATTAAATGGAAGATGGAACACGCCGTTCTGGTGCCATGGTGATGATTAGGCGGTGATGCAGGACAGTGAAGAAGCTTTGCAAATGCTGACACCCCAGAGAGGAAATTAAGAGGGCATTTGTTGCGCAAAATCTGTTGTCGATTTGCACCAACCGAATCAGAAGCAGAAGGATGTAAAATAGGGATGTCATGTACAGTTGAAGTCAGATTTATTAGCCCCCCCGTATAAATTTTTCCCCAATTTTTGTTTAACGGAAAGAAGATTTTTTTTCAACACACTTCTAAACATGATAGTTTTAATAACTCATTTCTAATAACGGATTTCTTTTATCTTTGTCAAGTCGAGCTTTATTGTCATTCAGCTAACATGCGTGGACATACAGAGGAATGAAATGTTGTCTCTCGCAGGACAACGGTGCTACATAAATTAATCATAAATACAAACACAACACTGGACATAAGAGCTATTTAAAAAAAAAAATATGCACGACTAACATATACTATAAGATACTTAACTATACACATAAGACAGGCTATACACGTACCTTTACAAGAGACTGAAAAATGTTGTGCAGGATATTGTGCAAGAGAGGTATTAAAGGTGAATATTGTGCAAAAGAGGCATTTAAGGTTTAATATTGTGCGAGAGTTATTTTTATTTAAGGTTGAAGCAAGCAGTGCAACATTATTGTGGTACATTTACAGTAAACATTGTTTTCATTATTGAGTTCTTGTAAGATGGAGTTTAGATAAAGTGTCAGGTGCATGAGAGAGAAGAGGTGTTATACAGGTGGTTTGTCAAGCCCACTCACCTGAATGAAGCACTATTTGAAATGCACAATGTTTCGAAGAGACATGGAGTGATTAAGAAAATGTCTATAGTGCAAATGTGCAACCTGGTGCAAGAGCCAGAGAGATGAGAGGGTGTCTTTACTACAGGTGGTTTGTTAAGCCCACTCACCTGTATGGGATATACTCAGGAATGCTTGAGGAGGAAGGGTGGGTTCAAAATGCTAGTATTTAGCTTAAAGTGCAACTTAATGGGTTAATTAGGTTAAATAGGCAGGTTAGGATAATTAGGAAAGTCATTGTGTAACGATGGTTTGTTCTGTAGAAAATAAAAAGAAAATTGCTTAAAATTGCTAATAATATTAACCTTAAATTTTTTATTTTTTTTTAATTAAAACTGCTTTTATTCTAGCAGAAATAAAACAAATAAGACTTTCTCCAGAAGAAAAAATATTATAGGACACACGGACAAGGACATCTTTTCCATGTTAAAAGGAGTTTCTGTTCTGACCATCTGCAACGGCAACAAGCTAAATTTCTATTTTAGAAAAACGTTCTATTTGCGCGATGTTGTGGCAGAACAACAGCATATACTACTATGACAATGATCACCTCAGGTACAGATTATGTGCTTTATTCAGTGTTAAATGCTCCCAATGTGAGTTTAAATACCATTTGTTGCCATATTATTGCCATATTACTGAAAGCAGCAGCAGGTAGTTCACCTCAGACCTTGAAAATAAAATAACTAGCAAGACGGTTTGAAAATGAAAGTCAGAACAATGATTCAGTGCAAACCAACAACATCAGTCACTCAGTAGCCTATTAATAATGTTAAAGAGGTTTAATATGTATTAATTAGATTAAAAGTCTTTACCATTTCGTTAGGAGTGCTGTGGCTGGTATTTAAATGTTTCTGTCATGCCGCAACACTTTTGGTGCAGACAGTCAAATTGCTTGTTGCTGGAATTTTGTCGCATTGCATGTTTTTAGGACACGGTGTTATTGAAGCAAGCTAAAATGGCTTGTCTGCTTCAGCAAATGCATTTTTACCTCAAATTTGCTTTTATTAAGAGTCAGTTTTATGTCAGAAAGACTGTATGCATTATATATTACCCTGTGAAAAATGTAATGGCAAAAAGACAACAAATGTTTTATGTTGCTTCAACGTATTGTAATACATTAATCAGGTTTCAACTACATTGTTTAAGTTATACAAAGTTTAACTTAATATTTTTAGTTAGTTTGACTGATGTAAGTTGAGATGACTAGACAAGTTAATTTGATTCAACTATACTAAACTAACTAATTAACTAAGCAACTAATTAAAAAAGGCAGCAATTGTTTACAGTGTATATTACCAAAGACTATAGAATACACAAGAAATGTCACTATAGTTTTGAATAGGGAAAAGTGTAACGGTCAATATGGTGAATGAAGCCCCGCCTACTAGTACAGGAGCCAATCATCGATCGCTATAGACTGACATTTTTCCTGGGGGAGATCCTCGGACCAGACGTGTGCTTTTACGACTGGAATCGCAGCGAATGCTTGCGTTACAGACATAAGAAATATGTCCACATAAATCTTGAAATCTGTACTTTTAAATAAACCAAGTACACCTAAAAACAAAAGGTTTTTAGTCTTATAATATGTTTGAAACAAACGCGAGGTACAGTCCATCCTGTCAAACCCACATCACATGACAGCAACTATTCAAACGCCCACAAATTTGTAAACAAAGAGTCACTTTCATTTCTGGAGGAGATTCACCATCAAGACCAAGTTGTGAATTACTTTAGAAGGCCAGCGTGATGGGCAGCAAGGTGGCACAGTGAGTACCACAATCGCCTCACAGCAAGAAGGTCGCTGGTTTGAGCCCGGGCTGGGTCAGTTGGCGTTTCTGTGTGGAGTTTGCATGTTCTCCCCGTGTTGCTGCGGGTTTCCTCCGGGTGCTCCGGTTTCCCCCACAAGTCCAAAGACATGCGCTATAGGGGAATTGGGTAAGCTAAATTGTCCGTAGTGCATGAGTGTGAATGGGTGTGTATGGATGTTTCCCAGTGATGGGTTGCAGCTGAAAGAGCATCCGCTGCGTAAAACATATGCTGGATAAGTTGGCGGTTCATTACGCTGTGGCGAACCCAGATTAATAAAGGGACTAAGCCGAAAAGAAAATGAATGAATGAATGAATGAATGAGACCAGCGCGATCTGACAAAGCATTATTCAGACGATGATAATGTGTAACAGTCATAAATGATGGTCAAGGTTGATCAAGGTTGGTGTCGTGATCTTGATCTTTTTGAGTGCGCATGAACATTAGCTCGTGCAACCTGAAAAAAAGCCAATTTTGTTTAGTTCAAACGTTTAGAAACTAAACTTACGAGACAGTTGTTGTTTAATTTCATTGTTGATTCCAAATATGTAATGTAATCGTAAGCTTGGCAAACAGTTTTGGAGAATGTGATGTTTCCCCATTGAGACAGAATGCCCGAGAGGCGTTTCAAAGATGGCCGCCGAGTGAAATGACTTGTCTTAAAGGGACTTTGATATTACTGAATGATTTTTTTAAATCTATTTGTTCTAAGTGTTTTACCTGAATTTTTTAATTTTGCACTGCATTTTAGTGTTAAAATAAACATCCTATTTGAAAATTAATACAGTTTCATGAGTGTGAGTAAAAGATGTTTTTTTTCAGTGAACTATGCTGAAAACATTATCAAAACAACAAAACAAGTCAGAATAGTCCTTGCTCTTGTCTACATGAAATATCCTGATTGCAACTTTACTGTATAGTCTCTAGAATTTCCCCAATAACTCGTTTAATTTCAGTTATAGCATCATGGCTCTCTATTAATTGCTCACTGCGGGTTGCCATGTAATGATCGCCCCATCACCCTGATCTCATAAAAGTGAGAATAATTCCTCTCTTTAAAGGTTTCCTGCAGGCTAATAGACATAATGCTTGACGAGACAATTTACTTTTTAATCTCTCTCCAGAATTACTGTCTATAACAACAATAAATTAGCTTTATGCTCTGATTCAAACGCTGTACCTGTGGCTATGGAGCTAAATTTATATACACTTCATGTGCTTCATCCATAATGCATTTGACACCTTTTGCACTCCACTTACTCACCATCTTGTATTCTTTCAAGTGCAACATAAGAGAAAAAAAAACATTTACAATAAAAATTTTAAAAGAATAGATAATATAAGTGCTTTTATTTATTTATTAATTTAGGTTTTATTGTTTTTTTTTATTACTTAGCTATTTGTAATTGAAGTATCGACATTTACAAGTGAATACAAGATTTTTTTTGTCAAAAAGTTAGATTTTTTGCCACCGAAAAAAAATATATATATATAAATACTTTTAAAATTTAAGAATAAGAATAATGTAAAAAGCTCCACTTGGTGTCATATTTTAATTAAAATAATTAAATAAAATAATTAAATAATAAAATTAGCAGTGATATGTAATTTAAGTTCAACATTTGCAAGTGAATGCAAGATTTTTTTGTCAAATAATTTGAATTTCTGAAAGAATAAAATTATGAAAATACTTTTAAAATTGAACAACAACAACAACAACAACAACAACAACAACAACAATAATAATAATAATAATAATAATAATAATAATAAAAAAATGTAAAAAGCTCAAATAAATGTTTAAAAAAATTATTAAATAATAAAATTATCAGAATTTAAGTTCAACATTTCCAAGTAAATGCAAGACTTATTGTAGTCAAATAACTGGAATTGTATGCTTCTGAAAGAATAAAAATATAAAAACTTTTAAAATGTAATAATAATAATAAGACGAATGTAAAAAGCTCCATTTAATGTCATTTTATTTTAATTAAAATACATTTTTTTTTATATTTTATTGACTTGCTGGAGTTTTCAGTGCAAAAAGATGCTTGTCTTGTTTCTAATCTAATAATTCTGAAATCAAGAAGCACTTTCTAGACAAGTAAAAATATTAAACAGAATATTTGATGATAAAATCGAAAATGAAACAAGTCAAATTTAAGTGTTTATTTTTCTTAAAACAAGCAAAATATGCTGTTAATGGTAAAATAATAAGTAAAATAATCATATTTCAAATTATTTTAAAATATTTCAAATTTAAAATGACTATTTTACTTACCCAATTGGCAGATTCATTTGCTTGTTTTATAGAAAAAGAAAATTTAATTTTCAATTATTATTTCTAAAAAAAAAATCATTTTCATTAATTTTCCTTCAGCTTAGTAACTTATTTATCAGGGGTAGCCACAGCGGAATGAACAGCCAACTATTCTGGGATGTTTTATGCAGCGAACTCCCTTCCAGCCGCAACCCAGTACTGGAAAACACCTATACACTCGCATTCACACACACGCTCATGCACTACGGCCAATTTTGTTTTATCCAATTCACTTATAGCGCATATCTTTGGACTGTGGGGGAAACCGGAGCACCCGGAGGAAACCCACGCCAATACGGGGAGAACATGCAAACTCCACACAGAAATGCCAACTGCCCCAGCCGGGACTCGAACCAGTGACCTTCTTGCTATGAGGCGACAGTGCTAACCACTGAGCCACCGTGCCACCACTTTTTTTACTAGTCAAAAAAATGCTTCTTGATTTAAGTATGTTAGATATTTGAACAAGAAACAAGACAGAAACTCAAGTAAGAAAAGCATTTTTCCATTGCTCAATTTTTTTCATTTCAGTATCAACAAGTACAAAAAGACAGATGCTTCTCCGAAATATATTTGGAGCGATAGCTGACACAATAGTTGGTTCTGAGCAGAATATTGAGTTTATATTGAAACGTCTAACTTTCCTGTTGTGGTCTTTTGTTTTCTTCAGGACACCAAATTGCCCATTTAACTTCATTGCTGTCTAGGAGAATCAATGTCGGTATTATCTCCTTTGTGGTTTTCCTTTCTTATGGGTTGCTATAAAGCTGATGAAAGAGGAAGAAGAGGGGAAAAAAGCTTAGTGCGATCTAGCATGAATGGCATAATCAGCTACAAAAGATTGGAAGGAAAGAGAGTTTTCCCCACAGTTAAAACCTCTCGACTGTGAAAGCAAATAAAATACTGCCTTGCCACTGTCAGCGTGGCCACAACATTGGCTCATTACACTCACATTCTTTTGTTTTCCATCAATAATTTTAGTTTTTTCACTTTCGATCTAATACAATAATCTCCTCAAGTGATTACAGCCCACCATCAAAAAACAAATGAAATGCTAATGAGGAGTTGTTCTTGGCTGATTTTTTCTAATACATAAATGAAAATGGGAGTACTGTCAAAGGGCTTGTTATTTTCATTGAAATTAATTACAGATCTCATCAAATCATGGCACTGGATTCATACCCAAGATGTAATTAAGAATAAGCCTGACAGTGGCGTATGCAAATAACACACACATCCACACACACAGACACACACACAGACACACACACACACACACACACACACACACACACACACACACACACACACACACACATAAAAACACACACACACACACACACACACACACACACACACACACACACAGAGGAAAAGAACTGGATTTAGGAACATTAAAGGTCCTGTGAAGTGCTTTAAAATTAGCATTTTTAATTCATTGTTTGATGTGCTCTCAACAGAAACATGGACATGGTGTAGCCCCTCCCCTTAAAAAAAACAGCCAATAGCGTTTTGTTTTATCACCACCAGTGAGAGTGGTTGAGCCATTAGTAGGCCCACACGGAATCTGTGCGCGCAGAAATCCGCAGAATTTTAGCCCATCATTGAGTCTTATCATATGTCATATGTAGTCATATGTACTTGTGTAAATGTGTGTACATTTATATTTATTCAGTTTTTAAATGAAATTCAGTAATAATATTGAGTAATATGAAAGCGTTCACTTGATTTATTTACAATACAGTTTGTAAAGTAATAATTTCTCTCTTTTAGTAGATATTATATGAGAGACTTGCTCTGTTTACCAAATAAGTGGCTCTAGACGGATTTGCAATGTAAACATAAAAAAAAAAAACTTTTTAACTTTTATTTAATGTCATATATTAAGTTTTTAGTTATGATTCTCCCAAAATAATTCCACATAAAGCCGCAGATTTTTGTAAAAAATTCTCAGCAGAAATAGCAAAAAATGTCAGCAGATTCGGTCTGGCCTTAGCCATAAGGTGCGTTCGACATGAAGCATGGCTGCAGCCGGCAATCAACGAGGATTCACACTAGATCGGTGACTACGTTTGCATGGACATAAGTAATCAAATTATTTGCCTTAATCTGAATAAGACAATTATATGATTAAAGGTGCAGTAGGTGATTGTCTTTAGAAACATTTTTGTTGTGCTGGTTGAAAGCCTCTTCACAATCCAATAGTAATGATTAAAGTAAATGATCTAAATATATTTATATGTATTTTTATATTCTGGGAAAGGCATAAAACTAAAAAATGTTCATCCAATTAAATATTGTCGGGCCGACATTTCCCATAATTCTGATAAGTAGCCCAAACTGTCTGTCAGCAAATGTAGATTTGTACAATGGCGCATCTGCTCACGCAGATCCGCCATTTGCGCGTACACACGTGCATGCGTTTCATACGTTCATGTGCAGACGAGACAATCACGGCGATAAAATCAAATGCTGAATCAAAACTTGTTAAAATCCTAAATCAATATTGGAGTTACTTTTGCACGCTGGAGGAAAGATGACACCATAGCTGAAATATTTCTTTTAGAAAGGTAATGTTATGTTTTAAAACTCTTTTAGTCACGCAAAGCTGATGTAGATTGTGTTGTTATGAATGGGTTATATGCACAGAAGTGTTGTTCAGCCACTGAAATCTTCTGGTGAAAGATTGATGTGACTATTTTCAATTTCAAAAGACCTCTTACAGCATCGATAACGTGGATTTTTATGTGTGACCTATATTGTTTACCATGCATGCTACTCAGAATATTCGCTCTGAAATAGCATGTAAGTATGGCTTCGTAATAAGTGTAATTCCTGCACGCCGCCGGCCAACCACTAGCTACATATCTAACTGGTGAATGACATGAACTAGTGGGTTGTCTGCTGTCATGTGATTTCAGGAGGCGTGGCTTTGGACGGCAGGGGAGGGACTGTGTTTCAAAGATATTATGCTAACCAGTTATCATTTCGGCAGATCACCTACTGCACCTTTAAGGTGTTTACATGAGTTGCTTTTTGAATGCTCCTTTCATGATCCCGTTTTACATGTTATAGCACATAGATCGATTAACGTCATTGTGTCACCACGCTATGCACATTCTCTCCAGAGTTTCATGTAATTTCAGGTGTTTCATTTTTAATTTGTCGACTTCAACTGCAGTTCGGCAGTTTCACTTTCATTCAGGAACATTTCATGCATGCCCTTGTGACAAACGATATATTAGATGCGAGTATGAACTGCTGGAGGAGTGTAGTTTTAATGGAATTTGATACCACACGCTGTATGGGGGAAAAAAACTCTGTGGTTCTTCACTGACTCGGTAGGTGCAGACAATAGTGTCAAACAGCCGTGTGTATAGACTATCCTGTTGCAAAATGCAGCGAAAATCCTACACGACGGTAATAGTTTGATTAAGATATTTACTCATCTGTACTGCACTTCAATAATGCAACTAAAATCGGCATACTCCACATGTCTTAATTCGATTTCTGTTTAGTTCGATTATGACTTTAGTCGGATTAAGGTAATCAAAAATCGCTGTTTACATAGTAGACTCTTAATCAGCGTATTGTCTTAATTGTATTAAAATCTGATTATTGGTGTCCATATAAACATACTCAATGTTTCTCAACCACGTTACTGGAGGACCACCAGCTCTGCACATGTTC
>CAIGQW010053650.1:3756212-3781300 GCA_903798125.1 Danio choprae | reverse complement strand
TAAAAACAAACACAGGTTCTTGAAAGTGCTTGAATTTCAGACATATGGATTCAAGGCCTGAAAGTACTTAAAAACAAACACAGATCCTGAAAGTGCTTGAATTAAATTTGAAATAAAAGGTGTCTGTGGTGTTATTTCAACAAAAACAGCGATTAAGTCTTGTATAGTAACACTGACAAATAATGCACATTTGATCAATATTTCAGAAACCGCAATTGAATATTACCAGTATTGAATTCAACAAATTTAATAGAAGATCTTCAAACATTTTTAAAAATGACATTTTTTAAGTAAAAATGAAGTGTAAGTGAAATGTTAATTACAGTAAGGACTTTCACGGCGCTACATATAACTGGAGTATGAATCACAATGGTGCTTGAAGGTGCTTGATTTCAAAATGAATGGTGCTTTTAATAGTCCTTGAATCTGCTGTTCATGAAAGTATGGGATTGTCTGTTCAGGTGCCCTGATGCATGAGCTGTCGAACGACGGCGCCCGGCGGCAGTTTGAGTTCTACCTGGAGGAGATGGTGCTTCCTCTGATGGTGGCGAGCGCTCAGAGCGGAGAAAGAGAGTGTCACATCGTGGTGCTCACTGATGATGACGTGGTGGACTGGGATGAGGAGTACCCACCTCAGATGGGGGAGGAGTATTCACAAAGTAATCACTCATTACTGTATTATCCAAAAAACATGGCACATTGATGGTTTACAGTAATGCATTATTGATTTATTGGTTACTTTTTTAAATAATGGTCCTTTAGTTATTTATTTACTAACATGAATTAAACAAATTAGTAGTACATTTATTACTGTATTTATTCGACTTTGTTAATGTTATAAGCTAAATAGTGTTAGTTCATGTTAACACATTAGGTAATGTTAAACTATGATTAATAAATGCTTTACAAGGTTATTGATATTTAGTTAATGTTAGTTAATGCATTAACTAATGGACCATTATTATAAAGTGTTACTAATTTATTAACCAAAACAAACATTTATGTTTTCATTTAGCCAAAATACAGAAAGTTTATTTATTTATTTATACATTTAATGAAATGTATGTGGCTATAAAAAAAAATGTTCCCCACTTTTTTCCCCAGTTATATACAGTACCAAGCTGTATCGTTTCTTCAAGTACATTGAAAACCGTGATGTAGCCAAATCCGTTTTAAAAGACAGAGGACTCAAGAAAATAAGACTGGGTATTGAAGGTAAGCATCCAGTGTTATACTGGTATACTACAGTGTTTTAACCAAATATACAAAGTGCTTTCATTTAAAGGTATTGTTAACATAAAAATTGCAGTAGCATGAAAATAAATATGGAAGTAGAACTCTTGAGTTGAGAAGCAATGATTTTTGTTGTATCAGTGATTTGTGCCATGAATAACAAAAAAATGACTTAAGCTGGGTTTTCACTGAGATGGACACACGCATGTACATCGCTAGGGCTGAAACGTTTAATCTAATTATTCCATTTAATCGATATGAGAGGTGTGGATACTCCCTTTAAAAACTATAAAAAATATAAATGTATTGGTTACAGTAACAAGATACAAAAATAATGCTCTCTAGTCAATTTAATCAAATACCCCACAATGTTTTAAATTGACCATTGCGTTTATTTGTTTGGCATATTATAGTTTTATCTATTAAGATGATATTTAATCTAAATCTCACTTGATGGTACAAAACATTCTCGAAATAGCTAAAATGCTATAAAGCTTATTTGTTTTATGTATTTATTTGATTAGCTCATTATATTTATTGTAATTAAGCAATGTGCAGCTTGTTTTACTTTATCTTGCAGTTATATTAATCGTTACTGTAATTTCTGGTGGAATAAAAACATTGTTTCCATTAGGTATGCTCATTTCGGTTCATTTTGGCAACCGGCAAGCGCCGCTCATTAACCGAATATTAACGGTTAACTGGTCAGATTAATATTAAATTATTATTATTTAATTAAAAAAAAAAATTGACGTGTCTATTTTGTGTGACACATTAAATATCACATTTTAAAATACTGATTTATTTAAACATGCGAACAACAGCATACAGAACAACAGAGCATCTTCACCCACCTGCATAGAAAAAAAGAATAAACTAAATAAAAAGAATATAATAAATAGGCCTGCCCTAGATATTTTTCACTTAAATAACAAATTTAGATTACAAACTAAAACACTGACTAAATCCTTTTAAGAACCGGCATAGGCTGTTTTTTCCAATCATATGTTTGTTTGTTTTTTCTTCCGTCAAGCAGGCTACCTCAAATCTATCGCTAATTCTTATATCACAAGCCTCTGTCAACATTTTTAATATAAGTCATGAGTTGTAAAGTATAGGCTACTATAGAAGATAACAGTTGTGTTGTTTACATATGATATTGTGTGATTGCCGATTACACCGAACACGCTTTCACGTTCTAAATACGTGAGGCGCACCACACTGCCTCTTTTGCTGACAAGAAAAAAAGAAGAGCGGTGCTCTCAGGAAACGACTGAATCAGCTGCGCGAGTGTTGCTGTCGATGTTTTTATAATTGTAATATTTCATAATATTGTGATTATTCAAGAGTTGTAAAGTAATACAGCTCTGGATAACTTGAAACAGTGACCACTAGTCTCTCCTCCATCTTTAAAAGTTCTCTGTAGTCATCTTGAAAACACAAACATAGCTGTCACCTCAAGAGAAACCCCGAGTGACTGACAAACACTTTACTGCTCTTATTCAATTAATCGATCGATTACAGCGGTAGATTAATCGATTATTAAAGTAATTAATAGCTGCAGTCCTAATTCTGCGTGAGGGTTTTAAATAAAGAATTGTAATTTTGGGTGAACTTAACTTTCCATTAATTGGAAAACATATACATCTTAAATCTGCAGGTTATCCGACATACAAAGAGAAGGTGAAGAAGCGTCCCGGCGGGCGACCCGAAGTCATCTACAACTACGTCCAAAGACCCTTCATCCGCATGTCCTGGGAGAAGGAGGAGGGCAAGAGTCGACACGTGGACTTCCAGTGCGTGAAGAGCAAATCCATCACCAACCTGGCGGCGGCGGCGGCAGACATTCCCCAGGACCAGCTGGTAGTGATGAACCCCGGACCACAGGTGGACGAGCTGGACATTCTTCCCAACCACCCTCCTCCAGGCCACCACTACAGCAACAACTTCAACAATGAGCCCGACTCGGACGCCCCGTCGCCCGCCGTCTGAGAGCGGGCCGGCCATTCACAGCATGCTGGAGCATGAAACCCCAGTGACACTATAACCAGATTGCCTTCTGCACCTCCTCCACAGCCTTAGAGCCTCAACTGTCTAGTTACTGTATTCATAAAGAACAAAAAAAAAAAAAAAGAGGAAAAAAAATACACCATGGACTTGGGATACTGGCAAGGGCAATGCTCTCCTGTTGTCTTTGCTTATTTTTATTTTTATTATTATTTTTTTATATACTTGACCAAAGGAAATTTATTTTTGTTTGTTTGCAAGTTAGCAACCTCACTTCTTTTGTAATTGGGCCTATTATATGATTAGAATTATTATTATTGTTCTTTTCCTTTTTATTACAATATGATTATGCATTGAATTTAACTATTATTATTATTATTATTATTATTATTATTATGAAGTTCCTTTCACTTGATGCATTTGGGTTTGGTGCCACTTTTCTTGGGAAGCTGTCCGGTGATCTCCTCCAAACTCCTGTGTGGCGATGGCGACGTCTCCTCAGGAGCTCCATTTGCTTGGTGAGTGAATGCAGTGTTTTTTTCTTTCTTTTTTCTTAAATGGACATTAATTTATCTGCTCAAGATCTGTCTGTTCAATCGCTTGAAAATCATTGTATTAATAAAGATATATAATATACTGTATTTGACATTTATGTTAGTATTTGACTAGCAACAGAGACCATTGGAGAATCAGTGCGTTTATGGCAGAAGAAGCTACAAACACTGACGTCAATACACACAGAACACAAGTTTTCTGTTGGTTTCAAGAGCGTAATGAACAGTAATGGATGTTTGACGTTTCATATAGTGCTAAAAACACGCATGTACATCGCTAGGGCTGAAACGTTGATTCGAATTATTCCTTTAAATCGATATGGGAGGCGGAGACTCCCTTTTAAGACAATTAAAAATATAAATATAATGGGTACAGTTTCATAAAACAAACATAATGTTCTCTAATCCATTCATTCAAATACCCCACAATGTTTAATCTAAATTTCACTTGATGTTACAATACGTTCTCAAAATAGCTGAAAATGCCATAAAACTTTACAAAAATTGACTTATTTATTGTATTAATAAAAATATATAATATACTGTATTTGACATTTATGTTAGTATTTGACTAGCAACAGAGACTATTGAGGAATCGGTGTCTGTACGGCTTAAGAAGCTACAAACACTGACGTCAATACACTGTCAATACAATGAACAGTAATTGATATTTGGTATTTCCTGTAATGCTAAACATGATCTCCATTAGGGATGCACGAGATATTCAAGAACATTTGAGCTGGTTTTCAGTTCTTAGTTCATTCATTTTCGTTTTATTTAAAATGTATTTAACTTGTTTGCTAATTAAATCCCATTTTGTTATTCAACCTATTATTTTTATGCAACAGTCGAGTTGCACGTTAATTTGCTCTGCGAAGAAAAGGAATGAGTTGATTTTTGGCATGCTGATTTATGTGAAATCGTTAATATAAGTCTATATAGTTAGAAAATATAGCTTATTTTTCTTTGAGTAGGCTATTGTAAGGTCAGTTCAAACTTATGAAGTTTAAAAAAAAATAAAATCAATTGTTCACTGTATAAAAATATAACATTTTGAAATATTTATATTTATCTGCTAAAATATCGGTTATCGGCCTCCAAATTTTATTAAATTAGTCTTTATTTCTATAGCGCTTTTACAATGTAGATGGTGTCAAAGCAGCTTAACATAGAAGTTCTAGTAAATTGAAATTGTGTCAGTCCAGATTTCAGAGTTGAAGTTCAGTTCAGTGGGGTTTAATTTTCATTGCTGAAAGTCCAAACACTGAAGAGCAAATCCATCGATGCGCAGCTCCACAAGTCCCAAATCGAAAGAGTTGTCGGTGTCGGACAAAAAATCCATATCGGTGCGTCCCTAATTTTCATTCATAGTTTCCATATCTAGTGACTGATTTTTGATAGATGTTACTGAGCAACGGTTAATTCATTAATTTTGCGACAAGGATATTCATAAGGGTCATAAAGCATTACTTTGCTACAGCAATCCACATGTAAAAATGTTTTTTTAGATGCTAAATTCTAAACAAATACCACCAAACTGCCCATGCTACTTTAGAACTTGATGTCTACGTTAGTGTTTTCATAATACTGACATTTTAAAAACGCCATTTCCCACCAACATTTGAGCGCGTTCTTAAACAGCGCTGATTTGCCATTGTGTTCACATGCTCAACAGAAATGACTGTGATTGGCCGTAAAGGTCATCAGTTCATCGAACTCGCCGCTGTTTACTGAGTGTAACCACAGATACAGAGACACTGGAGTGTTTCAAAGTCACGTTGATCAGCTGGTTTGTCTATAAGCTGCCATACGAGCGATCTGCTGATAAATCGAGGCTTTGAAACGCTTCAGTGTCCCTGTGGTTACACTCAGTAAACAGCGGTGAGCTCGATGAACTGATGACCTTCACAGCCAATCACAGTCATTTCTGTTGAGCACGTGAACACAATGGCAAATCAGCGCTGTTTAAGAACGCGCTCAACAGCGCTCAAAAGTTGGTGGGAAATGGACGTTTTTAAAATTTCAGTATCGATTGGTACCCAATTCCAGTATCGTGACAACACTAGTCTACATTACATATTGTCAAAAGTATGAAAAAAAAAAAAAAATGGTTATCCAAATATCACCGAACTGCCCATGCTGCTTTAGATTTCATATTCCAGTCGTACCTGATTCATAAGAGTGATATTTACGATATGAAATGGCATAAGGCATACACAAAAATGTTCAATATGAGAAATACTTTTATTTGAAAAAATATGTCACTGCCCTTTGAGTTCATTAAAATCTTATACATTCAGATAAATTAATTCATACATGTTTTAATACATAGACTAACTACAATACATATCATTTCTCTTAATAAACAATGAAACAAACCCCCAAAAAATATACAAACACAAAATAAATGCTGAGGTGGCTATAAAACCTATAAATCCCAGCAGCATTCGTGGTGCTCAGTTGTTTTGTGGAGCTCAAATCAAGCTTCCGAAGTCTGTAGTCTATAAAACCAGCACTGATGACGATGTCGAGAGATCTATAGTAACACTGTGTCCCAAGCAGGTGCAGTCGAAATAGTTTGTATTATAATTTTTTTTAGATCGCTGATTAAATATTTGAGTAGAGCACAAACAAAAGACCCCTGGCTCTGCTACAATAATAAAAAAGACTTTTTTTTTTTATATTGTTAAACCACAAATGGGTAACTGCAAATTAATCATGGCTGCGTTCAAAATCGCCTACTAAATAGGTACTACATTTCAATTCAATTCAAGTTTATTTATATAGTGCTTTTTACAACATAGATTGTGTCAAAGCAGCTTAACATGTTCTAGTAAAGTCCAGATTTCAGAGTTGAAGTTCAGTTCAGTGTGGTTTAGGTTTCACTGCTGAATGTTCAAACACTGAAGAGCAAATCCACCCAAGCGCAGCTCCACAAGTCCCGATCCGAGCAGGCCAGTGGCAACAGTTGACATTTGAATTTGAATGTACTACTCAGCCGTTAGAAAAGTATGTTCTATACAGTATGAATGTTGGTATGAATGGAACTCGGAAGTACTACATCCGCCATTTCATCATGATCACGTGACCTACCCGCGTCAGTTGCATCGCTTCAATCCCATTCATGAATTATCTCTCAAAGCATCATGGGATAGCGTAGTGTCCATCAGATGCGCACTTCGGAATCTTGACGGAAGTAGTAGGTCATCCGGGTACTTCTCGCATACAGTTTTTCCAAATTCTTGAGTTTGGACATGCTGCTCAGCTCGCATATTGTTTTTAGCGTACTATATAGTATGGAAGTATGCGATTTCGGACGCAGCACGTTTTTGTTACACCAACCACAGGTCATCCATGGTATTTGTAGTAAAACTGCGATCATACAAATAGCAATCATTATACCAAAAACAACAACAACAACGACAAACAAAACATGATTTTACGATAATAAAACCATGGTTAATGTTTATAAGGGAACAATCCGGTCCAGAATAAAACAAAAAAAGACTTTGGACCTGTTTTGAGCTCTGTTCGTTAAAAGATTATTATTTTTAAACCATCTCTTTGCATTTGTATTTCAGAATATTTGTTAAATAAGTTTTGTAGCTGAATTTATGATGAAACATTAAATGGCTTAAACTGTTGTTTCCCCGAACTCTTTGCAACAAACTTGAAAAAGATATAATTATTAGATATTATTAATAGTAGTAGATCTAATTTTTAATAGTAGTTACTATTAGCAATGGTAGTTTTAATAGTAGTTACTAATATAATAATAGCTTTGTGGGATTGTAGTTTTTTTCTTGTCAAGTCTTCAGATTATTTCTTCTTTAAAAAAATCTAAAAGGTAACATTTTGTTATGCGATTTTACTACACTTGGCTTGGTTTAAGGCTTGTAATGATTAAGCAGACTTCCAGAGCAAGCAATGTTAAAAAAAGAAGCAGTAGTTGGCACTAATGCACTTAAACAATACTGGAATGAGTTTGCTGATGGGTTTGTTTAACAGGGTCCCCACGAATCACAGAATTTCTGGAATATCATGGAATTTAAAAGGGTCTATTGCGGACATTGAAGGTCAGGGAATTTTATATATATTTTTGAACAAAGAGATTTTTGTTTGTCATTTTTACTTCCCATTTATCTTTCTTTTTTTTCCCCGTACTGTGTTTATCACCTTGTTTCATGTGTTTTGCCTGTTATTATTAGGCTGTATTTTAACAGCATTTTTATATTTTCATTTGTCATCCATCAAGCAGTTTTTTGTTTTGTTGAGGGGAAAAAATTCTGATTGTCGCAGCCTAAAATGACTTATTTTGGTGTGACCTTCCTCTAAATCTGCATCAATGTTTCTGCCATTTCTTGTGTTGTTTTGCTATGAAAATATCCACAATTTAGCCATGTCGTGTAGCCATGTCCACACCAATGCGTTTTTGCGTATTAATTGCATAATATGTGTTTTTCCTCTCTGTTTTGGCCTTAAGTTCACACTGAGACGTGGTTTTTAGGAAACGAAAACATGTCTTTTTGAAAGCACGGTCCAAAGTGGATAGATTTGAGAATGCCGTTTTCGTGTTTTAGTCATGTGACCAATTCAAGTAACGCAGTGGATGACGTTGTAAAGCAGATGTTTTGAATGCTGTCCGTTTTGACAGCTTGATTAAAGATTAACATCACTTTGTATATGCTCCATATTGCCTCTCTTCGGAACGTTTATTGGGACTCGTCGTTCCGCGGTGGAAGCAGCGACAATTGTGACATTTTGCCGCAATGTTTCAAAAAGATGGAAAGTAAATTAACACTAAGTGGATATGACGCAGGTAAAAGCGGCTTACATCTGTGCGCATGAGCAGTGTATGAACGAAAGCGTTTCCAGCCGTTTTAGTGTGGATGATGGAAAGAACTGAAATACTGACGATAGTGAAGACATGGAACGTTTTTAGACAAAACCCCCATTATTTGCATTACTGTAGGTGTAGTCACAGAATGTCTAAATTATTAGACAGTTATGATGCAAAGTCATGGAAATAATTTTTTTGCAAGTGAAAATCATGGAAAAGTCCTTTGGGTTAGAGCGGGAATCCTTGTTTAAAGTGTGCGGAGCTACCTGAGACACCGTGACTAAAACAAACGCAACGTCACCAACAATAAACAGCTTCGGCACATGTTGATTGTCAGGTTCATAATAACGTCAATGCTGTCGAAACCTGTCAGGACACAGTGAGAAAGATTCCCTCAGAGTGGCCAGGGCAGGTCACTGAAGTCCACTGGACCCCCGAGACCCGCGTCGGCCTCCAGCAGGCTCATGATGATGGCCATCGCTGCCTCGTCACTGCTGGGGCTGCTGGAGCCCGGCTCATCCATGATGTCCCCGATCCCAATGTGAGAATTATCACCTGCGAATCAGAGACTGTACTATGAGCCGCTTCATAAATAATGCTGACCGATCAATGGTTAAGACGTCCTTAAAGCTTACTTAAAATGGAGCTGTTTGAGTATGGGTATCCTATGCTGTCCTGGCCTGACCCCAGCCCTGCAGAGGGAATGTCTGGAGTCCCGCCATTGGAAATCTAAGCAGTTAGGAGAAAAAAAAACCCGGAAGAAACATTAGAGGGTACCTATATTATCCCGCTTTTTTTTTTTTTTTTTCAAGATGTAAAATAAGTCTCTGAAGCTTTATACACATTCTAGGGACATCAGAGTACCGCACAAATAATTTTTTAGAACTCTTTGAAACTGGCCCTTTTTAGGCTTTGATGCACATTATGCCGTTTTAGTGACTGTCGCTTTAAATTTAAATGAGATTGTGCTCCCAGCCCTCTTTTCAAAAGCAGTCTATGGAGAATACTGTTTATTTGTGCATCCTAAAACTCATGAGGCCTTATTCAGTGTTATTGCACACTGAATCAGAAAATTTCGTCTGTAATTCTTGGAAGTTAAAAACTAAATTAGACCTCACATTGTGTCAATTAGGGTTGCACGATACTGGAATTCGGTACCAGTCGATACTGGAATTTTAAAAACGTCCATTTCGCGTTACCACAGATACAGGGACACTGGAGCGTTTTAAAGCCACGATTCATCAGCAGATCGCTCGTATGGCAGCTTATAGACAAACCAGTTGATCAATGTGACTTTGAAACGCTCCAGTGTCTCTGTATCTGTAGTTACACTCAGTAAACAGCACTGAGTTCGGTGAAATGATGACCTTCACGGCCAATCACAGTCATTTCTGTTGAGCATGTGAGCACAATGGCAAATCAGCACTGTTTAAGAACATGCTCAAATGTTAGTGGGACAAGTTTTTAAAACTTCAGTATCGATTGGTACCGAATTCCAGTATCGTGACAACCCTAGTGTCAATGGTATTAATACACTGCCTCCGAAACTTTTGTCCATCATTAAAAAAAAATATATATATAAATTAAATCTGGTTTGTTTGTTTTTTTTTCCCCGTTTTGCGCATTCGAAAAGGTGTTTTGACAATTCAGGGCAACCATACAAGCAAAAGGCGAAAACCAAAATGGCATCATAGAAACTAATCTAATCTAATCTAATACAAATGTTCTGTAGTTTATTGGATGCTGGTTTGTTGGCGCGGTTTGGTGTTTGTTTTCTTTCTTTTGTTAAGCAGGGAAAAGACGACAAATCATCTTCACTACTCAAAGATTCAATTTTGTATTGTTTTGTGAACTATTTCGCAACGGTTTAGCTACTACGCATCGGACTCTGTGCATGGCAATTTTTTCGGATTTGAAAACAAATAAAATACGCAAATTTTTCTTCTACTCTTTAGTCGTTGACATGCAAAGGCATCCGAGGTATACATCTGTGCATAGTGCTCATGAATGTGCGCACTATACTGACACTGAGGAGAAGAAACTGTCATTTTTTGTGAGCACAGATAAGTATCGTCGTAGCTTGACACTATTCTGTTTGAACCACTGAAGGCATATGGTCTGTTTTGAGAATTTTTGGGGGGGGTGTTTTACTGGACTTTGAACGAGTCCGAAACCTTGCTGTCCACGGAGGATAAGGGAGCTCTCTGATTTCTTCCAAAATATCTTTATATACGTTCCGAAGATGAAAGATGGTCTCGGGTAATTGAAATGACAATTTTCATTTTTGGGTGAACTAGCCCATTTCAGAACCATTAGGGTTTTGCAAAAAACATCTTTTATATTCAAACTTCACTTTATTGCGATTAAATCTTAATCTAATCATGACAAACTATATATTGTTGACTTCTGAACACATATTTAACCATAATCATAATTTAAAGTAAAGGTTAACTTCTGTGAACTAACCAACTAACACTAATACACTTTATATGGCCATCCATGATGCATAGACAGATATCTCTGAAATATATTGTAATCATAGAAAATATAAAGTAGGTTTGCACGATAGTAAAAAAAAAAATCTGACATTGTGATAAATAGTTGAAGTCAGAATTATTAGCCCTCCTGAATAATTTTTCCACACATTTCTAAATAATAGTTTAACTTTAACTTGGATCAGAGAATGGAGCATAAGCTTTACCTTTCTACCAGCGGGTGAGGAGGTGTCGGGAGGAGGTGTGCTGTTAGAGATGTTCAGCGGGCTTGAGCCACAGCTAGAGGGCGATGAGCCTCGTATCCTGTCAGGTAAAGCATTAAGCCAAAAGAGATGTCAACAAAATCACGATTTAAGAGTCTAATAAGAGTGTAACCTGATCACCTCACCTGTGGATCTCCATCACTTCTTCTGCGATCATGCGGCCGATCTTCCCTGCTCCGGCTCTTGTGCCTCCGGGGAGTCCAGGAACGGTTTTCCCTGAGCCTGCAGAGCAATATCACCAAAGAATACTGTCATGCTGGATTCACAGCAAAAGTTCATTTAAGGTCAGTGTGATTTGGAAGATGCCAAGACTTTTCTTTCAGTGATAAGCTATTTGTGTATTTTAAATGGCATATAAATATTTGCATGTATTTGGACTGCACAGTGGGCAGCAGCGTGGTGCAGTGGGTAGCACAATCGCCTCACAGCAAGAAGTGTTAGGTTCGAGCCCCGGCTGGGTCAGTTGGCGTTTCTATGTGGAGTTTGCATGTTCTCCCCGTGTTCGCGTGGGGTTTCCTCCGGGTGCTCCGGTTTGGACCACAAGTCCAAAGACATGGGTGAATTGGGTAAGCTAAATTGTCCGTAGTGTATGAGTGTGTATGAATGTTTCCCAGTGATGGGTTGCGGCTGGGATCCGCTGCGTAAAACATATGCTGGATAAGTTGGTGGTTCATTCCGCTGAGGCAACCCCAGATTAATAAAGGGACTAAGCCGAAAAGAAAATGAATGTATGAGTGTGAATGAGTGATGGGTTGCGGCTGGAAGGACATCCGCTGCGTAAAACATATGCTGGATAAGTTGGCGGTTCATTCCGCTGAGGCGACCCCAGATTAATAAAGGCACTAAGCCGAAAAGAAAATGAATAAATGAATGGACTGCACGGTTTTAACAGTATTAATAAACTGAGCATTTTCTTCCCCCAAACAGATCGCATACATTTTGTTCTGCAGAGACATACATTAATTAATTTTTAAATGAATAAATGTTATTGTACAATGAACAGATATTGTGATTTTAAACAACCTGAATAACTGCGATTTAAAAGTAAATGTTAAATAAAACATTACTGATAATATCCAATACAAGCAGTTACAGTTAATATGATAAAATATGAATATTTTAACTATTCTTTCATTTTTTATATCAAAGTTGATGTATAACCCACAATTGTACATCCCATTACTTTATTCAAGTGCATTAATCTATAATACACTTCAGAATGAATTTCATATAAACAAACTAAAAGATGAATGTAAATATTGAGGATATTGTTTTTCATTGTTTACAATTCGCCAAATCCCACCTAGTTCTCAGTAGTGTGCAAAGTTTATGTTAAAATGATATTTATAAAGTAAGAATGGTAGTATTTGTTATTCATAAACAATCCTTTGAATATTAGTAAAAAACCTTTAAGAAATAAAAGTCAATATTGTTAGTCCTTTAATCTCTGTCTAGCACCAAACAGAATCCTAATAATATATGCTCAAAAATGTGTTCTGATTGGCTGTGATATTGTAAATAGAAATGACTACAGCTGGCAGCTTGTCATATCTAATAATTACCACACAATTCGGCAGTCACTACAATATTACGTGTTAAAGGGGTCCTATTATGCCCCTTTAATTTTCGCAACATGTAAAATAAGTGCCTAGAGTGTGTATGTGAAGTTTCAGCTCAAAATACCACACAAATTATTTAGTTTTGACCCTTTGTAAAGGCCGCTTTTAGGCTTTGATCTTAATGGTGTCGTTTTGGTGACTGACGCTTTAAATTTAAATGAGATTTCAAAAGGGGGCGGAGCTACAAATGCCTATGTGTCAGCATAGCGGCAGATTCAAGACTCTAATGGCGGACAGCTGCTTCTCACTCAGGGCTGTTTATGCTAATGAGGGACAGATCGTCACTAATGGGCGGGGCTTTCCCCCTCTGATGACATGTACAGAGGGAGAATGTCAATCTAAGTGATCCTGCAGAAGATTATGAAATGTGATTATAAAAAATAGAATTAATTAATTTTTAGAGGCTGTCTTTATTCACACACTGTTTCCACACAACTGTCTTTAAACCCCTTATAAAAGTGATTTTTGCATAATAGGTCCACATTAAAATTTAATAAAATCCACCAACCTTCAGCGGCTGTAAGAACACTGTCCATACTCTGGGGGGAGGCAGAGAGCTGAGGAAAACCAGGCTCTGCTCCATCAACTGAACTGCCCCTGAAAAAACACACACACACACACACACACACACAGCCATTTCCATCAATACGCCATCATAAAACAACACTATCCTGTGTCATCTTGAGCACTTACGAGACGACTGTATTGGTAGACACGATGTATTCTACTTCTTTGGTCCAAGGGTTCATGAAACTGAACCAGCGACTTCTCAAAGTTATAAAAGAGCCATCTTTAATCTTAAACTTGTAACAGTGAGTGTTGATCTTCTCTCTCATTTGTAGAACTGCGGACAGAGAAATAAAGCCACGGAAATCATCAGATGAGCTAGGGCTATGCAGTAGGATGATATGCAGTTGACATCAGAATGATTAGCCCTCCTGTGAACTTTTCAAATATTTCCCAAAGGATGTTTAACAGCACAAGGAATTTTTCACACTATGTGCTATGATATTTTGTCTTCTGGAGAAAGTCTTATTTGTTTTATTTCGGCTAGAATAAAAGCAGTTTTTATTTTTTTCAAACATTTTAAGGTCAATATTATTAGCCCCCTTAAGCAATATTTGTTTTCAATTGTCTACAGAACAAACCATCTTTATACATTGATTTGCCTAATTACCCTAACTTGCCTAATTAACTAGTTAATCCTTTAAATTGCACTTTAAGCTGAATACTATGTATATATTCTAAGATATACAGTCGTGGCCAAAAGTTTTGAGAGTGAAACAAATATTAGTTTTCACAAAGTTTGCTGCTAAACTGCTTTTAGATCTTTGTTTCAGTTGTTTCTGTGATGTACTGAAATATAATTATCAGCACTTCATACGTTTCAAAGGCTTTTATCCACAATTACATGACATTTATGCAAAGAGTCAGTATTTGCAGTGTTGGTCCTTCTTTTTCAGTACCTCTGCAATTCGACTGGGCATGCTCTCAATCAACTTCTGATCCAAATCCTGACTGATAGCAACCCATTCTTTCATAATCACTTCTTGGAGTTTGTCAGAATTAGTGGGTTTTTGTTTGTTCTCCCGCCTCTTGAGGATTGACCACAAGTTCTCAATGGGATTAAGTTCTGGGGAGTTTCCAGGTCATGGCCCCAAAATTCTAACGTTTTGGTCCCCGAGCCACTTAGATGTCACTTTTGCCTTATGGCACGGTGCTCCATCATGCTGGAAAATGCATTGTTCTTCACCAAACTGTTGTTGGATTGTTGGAAGAAGTTGCTGTTGGAGGGTGTTTTGGTACCATTCTTTATTCATGGCTGTGTTTTTGGGCAAAATTGTGAGTGAGCCCACTCCCTTGGATGAGAAGCAACCCCACACATGAATGGTCTCAGGATGCTTTACTGTTGGCATGACACAGGACTGATGGTAGCGCTCCCCTTTTCTTCTCCGGACAAGCCTTTTTCCAGATGCCCCAAACAATCGGAAAGGGGCTTCATCTGAGAATATGACTTTGCCCCAGTCCTTTTTTGGAGAAAAGGGGCTTCTTTGCTGCCCTTCTTGACACCAGGCCATCCCACAATATCCTTGCCTATGAAGCCATTTTTATGCAATGCAATGATGGCTGCACGCGTTTCTTTGCAGGTCAGCATGGAAGAACAATGATTTCAAGCATCACCCTCCATTTAACATGTCAAGTCTGCCAATCTAGTAAAATACTATGTGCTGTCATCATGACAAAGATAAAAGAAATCAGTTATTAGAAATGATTTAAAACTATTATGTTTAGAAATGTGTTGAATAAATCTTTTTTCTGGTACACAGAAATTGGGAAAAAAATACACTAATACAGGGGGGCTAATAATTCTGACTTCAACCGTATATATCGTTATCAGGATATGAGATGACTTATGAGATGAGTTTTTTGTCATATCGCCTAGTCCTATTGTATTCAGGAAAAGTATGGAGTGCATTGATATATATATATATAATTTATTTTTTTTACCTTGTCTATGGCATTCAGCGAGATGCCCAATGTCGTCCTGATGGAAATACTCGTAGAAAGACGTGCCCAGCAGCTCTTGAGGTAGATAAGCAAGAATGGCTGTGGCCCTGGAATGAAAGAAGGCATCTGTCACATACAGAGCAAATCAATTCTGTACAAAAAACCCCCAAAAAGGCAACATCATCTTTTTAAGGCATAATCCTGTCATTTACTCGCGCTTCGCTTTTTATTAAAAATAAAAATGTTGGAAACCGGTAACTATTGAATTCCATAGTATGAAATGAAAAACTATGGAAATACTATGAAAGTCAATGGTTACAGGTTTCTAACATTCTTCGAAATATCTTATTTTGTGTTTAAGAGAATAAAGGTTTAGAGGGCGGCATGGTGGCTCAGTGGTTAGCACTGTCGCCTCACAGCAAGAAGGTCGCTGGTTCGAGTTCCGGCTGGATCAGCTGGCGTTTCTGTGTGGAGTTTGCATGTTCTCCCCGTGTTTGCGTGGGTTTCCTCCGGTTGCTCCGGTTTCCCCCAAAGTCCAAAGACATGCGCTATAGGTGAATTGGGTAAACTAAATTGGCCGTAGTGTATGAGGGTGTGTGTGAATGCGAGAGTGTAAGTGTTATCCCAGTTCGTTTGGAAGGGCATCCGCTGTGTACAACATATGCTGGATAAATTAGCGGTTCATTCCGCTGTGGCGACCCCTGATTAATAAAGAGACTAAGCTGAAGAAAAATGAAATGAAATAAAGGTTTAGAAGCACTTGAGGGGTAATAAATAGCGAGTATGTTTTAATTTTGGGCTGAATTATCGTTTTAATAAAGTCAACTAACTTATGATTGAAGCCTATAATTTATAGACGTTTTGCAGATTATTTCATAATGACATAATGAATAAAAGTGACTGAAAGCCGTTTATTTGGCTTGAATGAGCGGCATCTGATACTGTGGTTTATGTGGTCTGTCTAGTGCTCTGTCTCAGGCTTTTAAATGGATTATATGTATTTAAATTAGTGCTGAGCAAAAATTTATCACATCCAAAATAAAAAGGTTTTGGACATAATAAATGTGTGTGCGCTGTGAATATTTATTTTGTATATATGAATACACACATGCATGCATTTGAGATATATATATATATGAATATAAAAATAAGACTGATCTCATGATTGCAGATAACAATTCATTCATTCATTTTCTTTTCGGCTTAGTCCCTTTATTAATCAAGGGTCACCACAGCGAAATGAACCGCCAACTTATCCAGCATATGTTTTATGCAGCGGATGCCCTTCCAGCTGCAACCCATCACTGGGAAACACCCATACACACTCATTCACACACATACACTATGGACAATTTTGCTTACTCAATTCACCTATACCGCATGTCTTTGGACTTGTGGGGGAAACTGGAGCACCCGGAGGAAACCCACGCCAACACGGGGAGAACATGCAAACTCACATGTTTGCCACATGAAATGCCAACTGACCCAGCCGAGGCTCAAACCAGTGACCTTTTTGCTGTGAGGCGACAGCGCTACCCACTGCGTCGCCCCCAGATAACAATTTTTATATGAAATTTTAATACTTAAATAATAAATCAGTCAGCGCTTAACTAATTAAATTAAACGTGCAGTCAAATAAGATATACTTATCAAAAATCATGCATCTATATCTAAATATACTTTGTATATACTAAACATACAAAAACATTGTCACATAGACGTTTAAAATTATATATAATTATAATGTGATTTTCTTTTGTATATTTATCAAAGTTAAATAAGTTTTGTATTGTTTTGCTTTTATGTGTATTACAATGTGTATTTGTGTATTACATCATGTGTTACACACATAAAAAATATGAAAAAAATACACAAATACATATTGTCCAAACAAATTTAAATTGGATGTGATTAATCACGATTAATCTTTGCCCAGCACTAATTTAAATCGAATGATTCAATCTTAATCTTTATTTTGATACTCTTGGCTTTGAGCCGAAACGTTTGCGTCTTCTTTTAGTGATGAATGTAAAATAAAATATGTTCTCATAAGTGCAGATAACAAGTTCTTATATCAAATCTTAATATTTAAAAAGAAATCAGTCAGCACTTAACTAATCGAATCAAATGCGTCATCAACGAATCAAACGAGTCAAATAAGATATACTTAGACAAAAAAATCATGTATCAAAACACTAAAAGATTCATTCAGCTTAATCAAAATATATAAATAAATAACATATTGTTTGATTTGTTATTCTTTCCAATGTCAAATGAAGTTACACTGAATGAAGATGTGCAATATTTCACCAATTTTTAGAAATCCTGAAACTAGATGTAGATAAAGAACATTAAAACCATTTGATTTGATTCAATTAGCAGAATCTGAAGTCATATATTCATTCCAATACGGAACATCCCCTGCCATTTCCATTTCATCTTGACTACACTATACAAAAATGAAGCTTCCACAGGTGCTGCTAACACATAAAAGCCAAACGGTGGCTTTGTCACAGAAGCATTGAGCAGTATTATTATGCGCAGTGTGTGTGTCCTATATTTCAGCCTCTAGCCAGGCCGTGACCCCACTTCCAGCTAAACCATTATTCCATGGCTATATCTGGATATTGACCAGCATTGTGCCCGCAAAATCAAATAAGGCGTCAAGCTAACATCAGGATGGGTCAGAAGGTCAGCATGACCAACAAGCGTTTGATCCCGAATCCGTTTATTCATAAGCCAACAAAAAAAAAATCTCTCAACCAATAATCAATTGTACACAATCGTTTGCTTACATTGAGAGTCATTTTGAATTATGAAAAGTAGACCATATTGCATAGGTCATATCTCATGTTGTAGTAATTTTAGGTTATTTAAAGCAGTGTTTCCCAACCCTGTTACTGGAGGCACACCAACAGTCCATATTTTGGATGTGTCCCTTATTTGACCCATTCATTTCAGGTTTTGGAGTCTCTTCTAATGTTCTGATGAGTTGATTCAGAATAGGAAGAGGTTGAAAATGTGTGCTGTTGGTGTGCCTTCAGGAAAAGGGTGGGGAAACACTGATTCAAAGGTCCCGTGAAGTGCTTTGAAATTAGCATTTTTTAATTCAATGTTTGGTGTAATCTCAACTGAAAAATGAAGAGAGGGTGGGACATACAGTAGGTCCTCTCCTTTAAAAACAGCCAATAGCGTTTCATTTTTATCACAGCTCTGCCAGTGAGAGCGCTTGAGATCAAGCGAATCAAATGAAAAGCTAATTAGAAGCGTCTTGAAGGGGGCGGGGCATGTCAGATACTAGAGAGCATTTGATTGGTCAAGAGAAACTGAAGTACGAGGTGACATTAACATTGTTTTGTCCCCCAGCACCCAATTATATCAATTTCTTATTTGCACACATTCCCCTTTCTCTATTTTGTTTGTGAAATTTAGCAAAATGTGTCGGCACCTTGAAACATCAACATCATTTCATGTTAGGTCACCACTTGCCTTTGGTCCACAAAGACAAACTTCCCGTCGATGGCGTGGCGCGAGACATACTCTGTGGGCTTCACCCGGATGTCTCCATTCACGGGTTGTGGGACAATATGAGGATGTAACCGGCCAATGGCCACTAAGCAGCTGAGATTACAGCCTTCGTTATCAGGCTCATTCTCTTCATCTAAACCCATCTTGGTGGGCGGCCAGCTCTTCAGATAGCCAGTACTGTGGATGGTGCAGAAGCTCTTGCGGTCAGCTGTAGGAAGAAGCAAGCAGTATTTAGAAATATGTCTTTATCCACTAATTAATATACCAGCAGAACAGAATACAATATTCCGAGCATTCAGGTTTATGCACAGGGACTTTTAATTTGTAGTAAGGCAGCTCAATTGCTTCCGGTGAACTATCATGCCATGATAAAATTGCATCGTTTAAGATCTGGTTTCTTTAAAAATCGATGATCTTCACTGCCTGATTGAGATATGATATACAACACTGGGTCTCAGACCAGACAAGAAGCACTGCATTAAATTACATTGTTCCACGCCATGTATTTACAACATGGAAATGTATTGTACCCCAGTATTGGAGTTTCTTCTGCTCCTTTCAATTAATTTTACACTCGAACAACTAAATGAATGCTTAAGTCTATTTAACACACTGTATTTTAATTAAAATGATGTAAAAATAACCTTATGAATTGAAAATAGTCACATTAATCTTTCACCAAAAGTTTGGTGGCTGAAAAACACTTGCTGTGCATGTTCCTCATTCCAATAATAAGTGACAAGACAGCCCAATCTCAATTCTACTCCTTAGCCCTAACCCTCGTTTTGCACGTTCACGTGAAGGGGAATAACAACTGGAATAACTACAGCAGTCAATCGTCAATTGCATATGAAGCAAGAGATTGCGATGACGTGTGCAGGTGCTGTAGTGGTGTCCTATTTCTTAGGGCAAAATTTTGAAGCCCTGCCAAGGGGAAGGGGTAGGGGTACAAATATAGAATTGGGATTGGGCCGTTGTATATTTAGCTGATCAAACTGAACACAGAGGTCAAAAATGTATAAATACCACCATAACTGTGATGATTTTCATAAGTATACCTAGAACAGTGTTTCCCAACCCTGTTCCTGAAGGCACACCAACAGTACATATTTTAGATGTCTCCCTTATCTGACCCATTCGTTTCAGGTTTTGGAGTCTCTTCTTATGTTCTGATGAGTTGATTTAGGTGTGTTTGATTAGGAAGAGGTTGAAAATGTGTACTGTTGGTGTGCCTTCAGAAACAGGGTTGGGAAACACTGACCTAGAATATGCTAAAAGTTTCAAGTATGATTTAATGGTTTATCACTTTTGACCAATAGGTGGTGCTGTTACTAAATCGATGTGGTGTATTCAGTGTGAGGTGATAATGATGTATGGTGTCAATATATCCAAAGCTTTGCAGATATAACCGATAGGTTATATGCTTCAAACAAGCCCTCTGAAATGCAGTGAAAACAATCATGGCTGCCATATTGAAATGTCGCTCCAAACCAAATTGCTCAACACTGGCCACTTCGAAGGGCTCTACAGAATGAAGGATTTTGAAGGGTACAAACTGATAAATTGGATTAGAGACTAAAATTTGCTGTTGTTAATGTTCACACTCAGAACCACGCAGTACAAAAGTTGTGTAATTTGTCTCACAGTTCAATAGACTTCAAGAGCAAACCAAGAAGACAAATAAGAACACTAAATAGGTATAATATAATATAACAGATGCAGCTTTGTAGCTTGGCCACTTTGAATATTTAACGATATGTAAAGTAAACCAATGAACTGATTTACCTTTCTTTTTGGAGCAAGTCGAGGGAAAATCCTTATCCTCCATTTTGACCATGGGCCTGTTGCACTTCATTCTGCAGAAGAAGGAGCGTCGGGCCCCTGAGCACAGTCTGGAGGGACTAGGGGCGATGTCTGTCCTGACCGGCAGCCCGGCTGAGAACATAACAACACAAATCATTTCAAAAACTGCCACAGTGTATTAAATGTACACAATCAAAGCCTGGATTAAACTATATAACATTTTTGGAGCATATTTTTAAAGGCACAGTATGTTATTTCCGCAACTAGAGGGCGCATATTCACAACAAACAAACGCATAGTTTGATGACGCTGTGACTGAGTGTTGAATCATAAAAGTTTTCATTACATCCTATTGGATGCCAGAACTCATGTTCAAAGATGAGCAAAAGTATTAAAAAGTTAATATCATGGTAGTTTGAAGCAGAGTAAAAAAAAAAATCCTTGAAGCAAAATAAAACACACGACATGGCAAAAAAGCAGAGGAGCTTTCATTATGCCACTATCAAAAAGCAGCGCTGATTTATCATACTAAATGCATTTTATGGTTTTGTTATAATCAGGGTTCCCATGCTTTCATGAACAGCAGATTCAAGGACTTTTTAAAGTGCCGTTCATTTTAAATCAAGCACCTTTGTAATGAATATCCCAGCTATATGTAGCAACATGAAAGTCTGTACTTAACATTTCACTTACATTTAATATTTACATTAAAAATGTCAGAGTAATGTTCATAAATGTTGACTGTTTTACAATGTCATGTTTGAAGAACTTTAATCAAATTTGTTGAAATCAATATTGATGATATTTAAATGCGGTTTCTGAAATGTTGATAAAATGTGCATCATTTGTCAGTGTTATTGTACAAGATTTTTAATTTAAGAATTTTAATTTAAGAATTTCATTTTAATTCTCAGTTTTTTTGTTCAGTTTTTGACAATTGAACACAACTGTTGAAATCAAACCGTTAACTAATTTAATTTCAAATATAATTCAAGCACTTTCAAGAACCTGTGTTTGTTTTTAAGTACTATCCAGGCATTGAATCCATATGTCTAAAATTCAAGTACTTTCAAAAAGCGTGGGAACCCTGTATAATTCTGTTCTGTGCAGTCTAATAAAACACACAACATATTAAAGCATCTTTTTAAGGGTGTATTATGTGTCAAATGATCCATGTTGCTAGTTAAAACTGCTTATTTCTCTGTATTTATACATTCTTAAAACATCAAACACTAATAATTTGGCATAATGTAAGTACATAAGTCAGCTAAATATAAAGTATAAGACTGTTCAAGTGGTTTTGGAATATTTTAATGAAAAACATATTGCACATTGTGCCATTAAATTCAAAGTTGGAAAGAATTCCATGTTGGTCCAGGTAGGTTTAAAGCTCATATAGTGCTAGTACAGTGCTTGTCTAGCAGATGAACCAGTGTAGGCATGTTGTACTCAAGCAAAATTGAATTGGTGTTGCTCTAAACTCCTACTTCCAATACCTGGCCCTGCTGTAGCCTTCAAAATTTTCCATATTCTGGTTTAAAAGAAAAAAAGGAAGGGCAAATTGACACTTGACGCCGAAAGTCAATGTGAAGCACAAATAAAATAAAATTGCACATTGCGTAATGGTTATAGATTTCGATTTTTACGCTTCAGACTGCGATACCATCCAATCAGAACATATAATTGCAGCCAATTTTAAGAGCACATATTGTTTTTACATATTGCTATGCGTCTTTTAGCAATTAGCATTGTTGGCTGAGGCAGTACACTGCAAATAATGCTTTTTTTACTTCGATTTTCTTGGTCTTGTTTCTAGTCCAAATATCTAAAAAGTCTTAAATCAAGAAGCATTTTTTCTAGACAAGCAATATTTAAACAATATTGTCTTGTTCTATGAAATAATATGCCAAAATTAAGTGAGTATTTCCTTAAAACAAGCTAAATAATCTGCCCATGGGGTAAGCAAAATAATCATGTTTGTTCTGACATAAGATTATTTATATCCATTGGCAGATTATTTTACTTGTTTTAAGGAAAAACTCAGAAAATTATTTCTTAAAACAAGACAATATGTTTTGCTTGTCTAGAAAAATGCTTCTTGATGTAAGAATTTTTAGATATTTGCACTAGAGACCAAAACAAATCCAAGTAAGAAAAGCTTATTATTTTTTCCAGTGTAGTTGTCCTAGGTATCAGGATCAGCCACTTGGTAAAATCAAGATGAGCCTTGATATAACTTGCTATAACCACAAATCAGAGGCAGATACTAACTTTTAGCATCGATGAGTCTCTCGCGTGGAGCTGTATCAGATGATGAAAGCTGCTCTTTGACTTTTGCAATATCTTTAGGATGCAAATAATCGAACAAACTCTGGCCAATCAGGTCATTCTGTAAGACGGAGAGAAAACATATATGGTGAGTCCCAACACAGTCTGATGATATCAAAATTATTAGCCCTCCTGCACATTTATGTAAAATTATTTCCCTAGTGTTGTTTAACTGAGAGAAGATTTTTTTTTCAACACATTTTGAACCAGGACCGTTTAATAACTCATTTCTAATAACTAAATTCTTTTGTCTTTGCCATGGTGAGAGTGCATAATATTCTTCGACTTATTTTGCAAGATAATAGTATTCAGCTTAATGTGCAATTTAAAGGCTTAATAAAAAATAAAAAAAACAGGGGGCTAATAATATTGACCTTAAAATTGTTTTAAAAATGGTAAAACTGCTTTTATTCCAGCCAAACTAAAATTCATTCATTTATTCATTCATTCATTTTCAACCGCTTATCCGGGGCCGGGTCGCGGGGGCAGCAGTCTTAGGAGAGAACCCCAGACTTCCCTCTCCCCAGACACTTCCTCCAGCTCCTCCGGGGGGATCCCGAGGCGTTCCCAGGCCAGCCGAGAGACATAGTCTCTCCAGCGTGTCCTGGGTCTTCCCCGAGGCCTCTTCCCGGTGGGACATGCCTGGAACACCTCCCTAGGTAGGCGTCCAGGAGGCATCCGAAACAGATGCCCGAGCCACCTCAGCTGACTTCTCTCGATGTGGAGGAGCAGCGGCTCTACTCCGAGCTCCTCCCGGGTGACAGAGCTTCTCACCCTATCTATAAGGGTGCGCCCTGCCACCCTGCGAAGGAAACTCATTTTGGCCGCCTGTATCCGAGATCTTGTCCTTTCGGTCATGACCCAAAGCTCATGACCATAGGTGAGAGTAGGAACGTAGATTGACCAGTAAATCGAGAGCTTTGCCTTTCGGCTCAGCTCCTTCTTCACCACAACGGACCGGTACATCGACCGCATTACTGCTGCCGCTGCACCAATCCGCCTGTCAATCTGACGTTCCATCCTTCCCTCACTCGTGAACAAAACCCCAAGATACTTGAACTCCTCCACCTGGGGTAAGGACTTTCCTCCAACCTGGAGATGGCAAACCACCTTTTTCCGGTGGAGCACCATGGCCTCGGACTTGGAGGTGCTGATTCTCATCCCAGCCGCGTCACACTCGGCAGCAAACCGCCCCAGTGCATGCTGAAGATCCATGTTCGATGAAGCCAACAGAACCACATCGTCTGCGAATAACAGAGATGAAATCCTGTGGTCCCCGAACTGGACCCCCTCCAGCCCAAGGCTGCGCTTTGCAATTCTGTCCATAAAAATTATGAACAGAACTGGTGACAAAGGGCAACTAAAATTAATAAAGAAAAAAGATATATAGGAAACACTGTGAATACGTCCTTGTTCTATTAAACATTGCTTGGGAAATATTTGAAAAAATAAATAAATAAATAAATCAGCAGAGGGCTAATAATTCTGACTTCAGCTGTATATGATGAGTTGTGCATCATATCATGACGTAGTATTTACCTGACTGTAATTTAGAATTTTGTAGACAGACTCGGAGACAAAAAGGATTTTCCCCCGATCGCAGCCCACAACGAATAGAAAACCATCAGCAGCCTGAGAACAAGAGTGAATCATCAGTGAATCACTCCTGAGTTTATCACCCAGCACAACACAGAAAGACTCATTTTAAGGTCGCCTACCTTTAATATTAAGTGCTTCAGCTCATCGTCTGATAAAAAGGCCGGCTTGTAGTTAGCTTCAGTATAAGGGTTTGCAGCACCTTGAAAAGACAGTATAAAATAAGCATATGCATGAGTGATCGATTAGTAATTGTTAGAACTTGTCCACAAATAATCATCAAGTCAAAACAGCTTTAATTGTAGCAATTAATG
>CAIGQW010053650.1:3728545-3746212 GCA_903798125.1 Danio choprae | reverse complement strand
AATTAACCTTTTTCTATCACTGAATAGAGTATTACTATTGTGGATTATGCAATGACATGTTATGTGTAATGTTTAAAGAGAAAATACAGATGGTTCTTTTATTTTTACTACACAACTCCACTCCCTGGTCTCCACCACTCACATACTTTAACGCGCATTATCGTTCAAAAGATTGTGGTCAATAAAATGTATTAATTATGTTGTTGTTGTTTTTTTAAAGAAGTCTCTTAAATCGATCACTGCATTCCCCAACTTAAAAATATATGAAATATTGTAAAACACTTTAGACAACGTAAATAAACGTTTTCTATTTGCAATTCAGTTGAAGATATAATTATTAGCCCTTTTGTGGAATTGTAATTATTTTTTCAAATATTTCCAAAGTGCTGATTAACATAACACATTTTTAAACATAACAGTTTTAATAACTAATTTGCAATAACTAATTTATTTTGTCTTTACCGTGATGACAGTACATAATAGTTCACTGGGTATGTATACTATATACTAGTATTCAGCTTAAAGTGCAGTTTAAAGGCTTAAATAGATTAATTACGTTAACTAGGCAAGTTATTGGACAGCAGTGGTTTGTTCTGTAGCCAATCAAAATAATTCTTAAGGGGTGCTAATAATATTGACCGTAGCTTTTAATTTATATATTTTCTATTCCAGCCAAATTAAAAGAAATAAGACTTTCTCCAGAAGAAAACTATAATAGGAAATACTGTGAAGCAAAAAAAAGCCCCTTGCTCTGTTAAATATCACTTGGGGAAATATTTAAAAAATAATTCAATGATCTAATAATTTTGACTTCAACTGTATATTTTGTAAATGTCGTTTATTATCAAATCTGATAGCAAAAGCTGATTTTATCACTATTATGTCACATTCAGTTCACCTAATCCTTCATATTAACCATATTAATATGCAGCTTTTTTAATCAAGAAAAGAAATCCTAGCATTTTTTTTGTTTTAAGTTTGGTTGTTTTTAAAGAAAAAGGTTGTGCTTTATAGTATAACATTATAAATGTCTTTAGACTCACATCTGATCAATCTAAATTGTACTGTCTGAATAAAAGTTATAGTTTATTTAAATACAAAAAAATAACCCAAACATCCGAATGGTAGTGTAATCTAAATAGCTACAGTTGAAGTCAGAATTATTATCTGATCATACAGTAAATTGCTATGAGCACACAAATGTAAATGCATTATTAAAATGTAGTTGAAGTGTCTCTTACTCATAGTCGGTGATGCTGCCCTTCCTCTTGCGGGTGAAGTCCATGCCTGTGGAACCCATGGAGCTGCTGATCAGCTCAGTGGAACTGGGAGACATGAACTCATTCATCGTGGAGGAGATATCCATTCTTTGGTCTGCCATTAGATCATCTGCAATAAATACAAAAAGACATTTATCGTTGCATAAATACAGTATTTTTTTTATTATTATTATATTATAATATATTTTTAAATTTTTTAAAACTATTATAAACTATTATATTATTAACTATTATATTATTATTATTTTTTTTTTTCACAAATGCCATTTAATGGAGTTTTTTTTCAATGCATTTCTAAACATAATAGTTTTAATAACCTATTTCTAATAGCTGATTTCTTTTATCTTTGCCATGATGACAGGACATAATATTTTACTAGATATTTTTTCAAGATACTAGTTTTTAGCTTAAGTCCAATTTGAAGGTTTAACTAGGTTAATTAGGGTAATTAGGCAAATCATTGTATAACAGTGGTTTGTTCCGCAGCCAATCGAAAATGTTTATTTCTTAACCCTCACGTATTGTTCAAATAGACTACCCTTTCGTTATCTTAGTGGCTGTTTTTGCCTCATTTTTGTTTGGTGTCTGTGACTTTGAAACAGAAATATTCCCATATTACCAACATGCGGTTTTTCTTTGATATTAATTTGTCTATGAATGCTTCTGAAGCAGCAGACGCAATTACTCCACTTGTCCGCACGTTCCTGTTTGTTTTCTTTCTTTTTTTATTGTGGGCGTTCCGCATAGTTCGGTTGCGCAATTCTGATTGGGCAGAATGAAAGTGTGCTCACTCAATTAACTAATGAGACTGTCACACACAGACGGCAGTCACGCATTTGCTCTGTGCAGGGGAAATTAAATTACACACATATATACATACATATATATATTTCAAATCGCAGCTTTTTGCAATTAGCTAATCGCAACGTTTCAAATTGTGATTGCGATTCGATTTTGATTAATAACACAGCCATAACACTTACAATGTTTACTATGTTCTGAGAGCTGAGCTGCTTATATTTTATTTTCTCAAACATGTCAAGGTAAGTGCGCAAAGATCTCGCACACACACACACACACACACACACACACACACACACACACACACACACACTATACTTCTTATAACCATATAATTTTTTATGCAAAAAACTAAGCTTTTTTGCACTGCAACTGATGATCAACAGTAAAAAAAAAAATATTTACCTCTTCCCAATAGGGAAAACCAGCAACAATCAAGAATGCATGATTATATGGTTTCATTGATTTGCAATTAAAAAAAAAAATTTATTACAATGGAAGTCAATGGGGTAAAAACAGCCCTGAACATAACGAAAGGGTAGTACATTTGCTCAGAGTATATTATTAAATTTTTGAACATTTTCAAGCATTTTCCCAAAATATGTGTCAAAATAAGATTTGTCAGCAAACATCATTACATTTGCTGAAACACAGAGAAAGTTGTGGCCAAATATAGACTCCAAATCACCCCAGACTGGAGAAAAACATCCCCAACAACACACAAGGGTTGAGGCAGTTAATAATATTGACCTCAAAATTGCTTATAAAAATTTTTAAACTGCCTTTCTTCTAGCCAAACTAAAAGACATAAGACTTTCTACAATGATGAAAATATATATATAGAAAATATTGTGAAAATGCTCTGTTAAACTTTATTTGGGAAATAGCTGAAAAAGAATAAAAATTTTACAGGAGGACTAACAATTTCTACACTGTTAAAAATGCCCACATTTTTACAACGTTACTGTGATTTTTCCACAGTAAAATGCATTAGTATCACTTTACAGGATTTAACTGTGAAACTCACAGTAATATCTTGTACTCAGAATTGTATTGTGAAATTAGGGCAGGCAGCATGATTACTGTAAAAAGCACTATATCTTTTGCACCTTTTAATCAACTGTAAATAGGTTATAGAAGTGTCATGGTTCAAAGACTTTTTGTTTTGTTTTCAGATGATAATGAAAGACTTAATACTAATAATCCATTTAAAAGAGCTAAAAGTAAGTATACATAAGTAATATTTCTCACCACAGAGATAGAGGAGGGCTGCTTTTCCTTCATTTCCTGAGGCTTTCTGACACGATCCTCCTCTGAAGAGAAGAGAGTAAAGCAGGATATTTAATCTCCACCCTGGCAGACTTGAACATTTCATAATCCAGACATAAGCGAGGGAGAGTTTACATGATGTAAGCCAGGAAAGAGACTCTGCTGAATGTGAGATACAGGAGAGTTCAGAACTGTAAGAATCAGTGTTTATATATACAGAGCTCAGCGAATATGAGTCCACCCCCTTTCGAAAAATCTAAATTTGTATTCATTTCTCTGTGAATATAACTAATAACTGTTGTTGCATTTAAACAACACCGTATTATTAAACAGTTATTTTCATTAAAATAAGAGTTTGGTCCTCTAACATCTTCAGAAATGAAGAGATAATACATTTTCAATTCAATTAAATTTGTTTCTCTCGATCTTTTCCTGTTTATTAACTTTTTATTTTATTTTATATTATATAAATAATATTTTATATTATAGTTTTTTTTTTTGGTTAGAATAGTAGAATAGTTAAAATAGTTCTCAATCTCGGTCCTGGAGGGCTGGTATCCTGCAAAGTTTAGTTCCAACCCCAATCAAGCAAACCTGGGCCAGCTAATCAAGCTCTTTCTAGAAACATCCTTGCAGGTGTGCTGAGGCAAGTTGGAGTTAAAATCTGCAGGACACCCGACCTCCAGGACAGAGTTGGAGAACCCCTGGTATATGCAGAAATATGAGAAATGGGAGCTACAAATATTGACCATGTTTAATTTATTTTGTTTTATTAAAGTATATTTCAGCTTTTTTTTACTTAAGGTTTTATTTCAGCTTAACTAAAAGAAATAAGACTTTCTCCAGCAAAAAAATATAATAGGAAATACTGTGGGGAAAAATGCCCTTGCTCTGTGGTAAACATGATATTTGGAACAAAAAATGTAAAAAAAAAAAGCTAATCATTTTGTTTCAAACTTTATTTTTACCAATTTCTTTGGTTAAATTATGTTCCTGAATCCTGACACAGTTTTTTTGTTAATAACCTATGCACAAAAGGTCAGTTACAGGATTGAGTTATGGCTTAAAACTAATAATATGAGGCCTATTTTACCACATTTAACACACAAATTTGCAAGGTTTAAAATGTTGCTGAAAAACGTGTATAAAATCTACTACTAGATTATTTGTAAAAAAAAATTCTAATTATTTTTTAGGGTTTTTTCACCTTTAATTGGGATAGGACAGTGGAGGTTACAGACAGAAAAAGTATTGAGAGCAAAGAGAGGGGAAGGGTCGACAAAGGACCTCGAGCCGGGAATCGAACTCGAGGTCACCGTGAGCACCATGGTGCTATATGTTGGCGCACTTGACCACAAGGCTATTGGCGCCGACTATTTGTACTTTTTAAAAAAAATGAAATTCATGTTAAGTTGAGTTTCACATGAGGCATTAAGCTTAGATTTATATTAGGCAATTCTATTTTTTGGACTTATTTAATCTGTAAGGCATTTACATTGTTAAACAGAAACGATTTGATTTACATTTTTTATTTTTTTGTTATATGTGATCCAGGACCACAAATTAAATCTTTAATTGAATTGGGTATATTTTTGGGAATAGCCAAAAATACATATGCGTAGACATTTATACATGTTAATTGTACACCAAAAGTCATTGGAATATTACGTAAAGATAATCTTCCATGAAGACTTTTCCTTCTACTAATATGTCAAAACTTCTTATTTTTTGACCAGTAATATTCTTTCCTAAGAACTTTGGACAACTTTAAAAGGCAATTTTCTGAACCCTCATATTTCAGACATTCACCTAGTTGTATCGCATGTAAATATTTTCCAAACAAACCATACACCAATAGAAAACTTATTTATTCAGCTTTCATATGATTTCCAAAAACTGATGCTTTTAATGCAAATCTCATGCATTCTCAACTGTGGTGCTGGTCAACTATCTTCCAAACGCAACATTGCATATCCTGCGATATGACTATTGCGGACAGACCCATACCCACACACACTGCGCTATCAATCCTGAAATATATTGTGCAGCCCTAACTGAATGAATTCAATTACATACCAGAGATTCAAAACCATTCAATTTAAAGTTTCTAAGTATTTAATCTACTGACACCATGTTCAACTACTTTGTGATAAAGCAAATAGAACAATGAACAAAGAAATTGACCTTTACAAGAAGTAAACCTTATAAAATGTGTTATGACATAATGGTCCTAGCAGCATCGACTCGTGTTACACGAGGAGATGTAACCTCATTTGAGAAGTACACATTTGTAGATTAACTCAGTTACATGAACGCCTCTCAGATTACTTATTAACATTATCTGTTTCCATCACATCTTGAAATAAGCATAATTTTTCACTTATATAAGGTGATGACACTTCCAAGACTCAATTTTTTTTCCCCTTTGACTTACAATCATTATCTTTGACCCATTTTTCTCCACATGACACTTGATCCAGGTGACCTGACAGATCCAGGGTGCCGTGACACCCAATTAAAGCTGCTATGTAACACCCTGATCTCCGCCAGCGGCCCACATTCAATTACGCTCTGGGATGATCATTAGCTGTTCTCTTCACATTTATAGGTCAGTCCGACACCTGGTTTTATCCACGCATTGTGAAATGTGAAGCTTACGGACATGTATGGAGGGACTATGATAATGTGACAACGGATTATGGGAAGTGCGTGTGTTACACTGGTAATAAGCAGCACTGAAGCCTGGTGAAGAAGTATCTATATTTACACATTACTGACATTTCTGACAAGAACCGTTAAAGGGATAGTTCACCATAAAATGAAAAAGCTGCCATCGTTTAGTCACCTTTCACTTGTTCAAAACCTATTTGAGTTTCACAAAAGAAGATATTTTGAAGAATGCTGGTTGCTTGGGTCATTTTTGGTTTTTGGATCCACAAAACCACTCTTCGGGAACACAGACGCTCAAGACGACATAATAATGAATTTTGATAACAGACTTTGACTGAGGGATTTTAGAAGACCTAAACAACATTTCAGTTGTTTTACAATGTGGTCAGTTCTCTGGTTTGTCCATTAACGCTGTCCCATCTCACCAATGTTTGTTATCACATGAAAACAAAACGATATCATTTTTTTGAGGCGCATGCTGGAATTGTTTCCATCGTAGTTTATTAAAATTTTTTCTTATCGGATGAAAAGTTCATCCTGCTGCTACAAGTGCTTTTTTATGTGCATTTTCAAAATTTATGCACATCTTGGGGTTTCCATTAAGCCATTTTTAATGCAATATTCCAAAATGCGTATAAAAATAGGTGGATGAAAACATAGCTACTAGTTCCTACTATGGATGTCGAGGAGTCCCAGCAACCAGCATTCTTCAAAAGATCTTCTTTTGTGTCTTCAATAGAAGAAATAATTGGATAAAGGTTTAAAACCCAGGAAGAATAAATGTAAAGGTAAAGGTATTATAAATAAAAATAATTTAATTTTTTTGCGGGTAAACTCTCTCTCTTTAAGACGAATGAGAAAACTGTGTCATTGCATTATTAACTTCATATCTAAAATTGTACTGCTTTTATGTGTAGAAAAGGTGTGCAAATAAATAATAATAATAATAATAATAAGGCAGACAAGACATTATGACAAATAAAAAAATGTGGTGGTGGTAGAGGTGGGTTCTTATAATTCAGTTTAATTTAAGTATCTATAAAGCACAAAACACAACTACCATTATCCAATGTGCTACAAAACACATAACCATTAACAGAACAGAGACAAAGACAAGGTCACACATAAAACAGCAAGACGTAATGGAAAACAATTGCAATAGACTTCCAGCAGACTGATAAAGCAACCCTATCTTTTTTTAAAGAGTAATGACCAATCATTAATGTAAGAAATTATTACCTGCACTCACGTGAACAATCTGCCTTGTATGATTTATTTTACATGCTCAAAGCCTTCAATCCCTCCTCCCACTTTTCACATCTCTGATTACATTGATGTCATTATTCATTAGCCAATGTTCAATAACTAAAATCTCTATTCCTCTACTGTATTTTCCAATTGTCTCACTACTGAAGAGGTTTCACACCAGTGAAAACAAATTATAATTAGCAAGAATTTTTTTGGATGAGAAGGTCTGAGGGCCAATGAGCATTAAATTTGACTAACCATACAATTCCTTAAAACTGAGGTGACTTTTTTTTTAATATTGAATGAAGATTTTATAAAGAAAACTGGTTTGACCAGCCTGATCTCATGGGGAAATGTAACTAATTTACATTTTGTCAGTTTAGTGTCTAATTCATACGAATTTGTTCAGTATGAACAATGTGTTCATATGAAAATGTATGATTTTAAAAGAGAGACGTGGCACCAAACTACACCCCTAAACCCAATCATCATTGGGGGATGAGCAAATCATACTAAATTGTACGAATTAATTAGCCACTAAATCAAAAAGTTATGAACTACCGTGAGATATAGTTGGTTTGATGATTACATTTGCTGCTTGGCATAGAAATAAAGCTGGCTGAATAAAAGCTCAATCTGAATCTTTTCCAAACAATCATTTGGATTACAGTGCACAAATAACCTTTAAGGTTTTATTTAGCACTTGATCAATTGTCAGTATTGACATAAAAAATAAAAAATAAAAAATAAAAAATAAAAAATAATAATAATAATAATAATAATAATAATAATAATAATAATAATAACACATTTATTGTCCCACAACAAAAAATAAATAAATATAAAATAAAATAAAAATTATATGGATGGATGGAGTAACGGGTTAAACGACTACAAAAATTTATCTTAATTTTAAGTTGTAGTCTTTTTTATGATTATGCAATCCTTCAGTCACTCGGAACATAACAAAACGTAACCATGTTAAATAAATGAGTGTTTAATAAATGTGATTAAAATCATAACGCTGTTGATTTGACCACTCAAAACAACACAAATCACAAATTTTAATGCTACAAATTTATAAGTATTTATTTTACCAAAGTTGTACATTACATGAACTGACATTTTAGATTGTCAATATGCCAATATTGGACAATTAGATGCTGTTAATGTTAACTTTTAAATAATGTATGTTGTCTATTAGGGCTGCACAATATATCTTTTCAGCATCGATATCGAAATGTACACATCCACAATAGTCACATCGTAGCATGTGCAATGTCCAGTCGTGATTACAGTTGAGCAGGTACAATAGTTTTGTCGTTGCAAAGCTTATCCATAATATTGTGAAAGTTCATCATTTGCATGTCTTTAGACCTGTTATTATTATTAAGCATTTCAAGTCTAACGTTTGTAGCTTTAGATTACAAGATTGAGCTCAAGCGCATCAAATGAAAAGCAAATGAGAAGCGTCTTGAAGGGGGCGGGGCATGTCAGACACTAGAGAGCATTTGATTGGATATGATTCAATGAGAAACTGAAAGTATGAGGTGACGTGAATAAAACCGTTGATCCATGCGGAAGTGACAAACTACAAGCTTTACATATTTATATCAGTTTTATATCTTCTAAACGCAAATTTTGTCACTGTTTTGGAGCATACTAGCTAACAGATATCTTAAAGACTAACAATAATGATACTAACATCTAAAAAACTTTATTTTAATTTCATGGGACCTTTAATTATTATATATATGACGAAGACTATACAATGATAATTTGCATTGAAATATTCAAGTTTTGTGTCTGAATACTACACGACTTCTAAGAAAATCTGAAAAGCACTGTTTATTTCATTCGCATCTTTGCTCTTTTGTATTTATCTGTGCTTGTAATTTGATTAGTATGTGTTCTGTAGAATAATACTAATCAACCTAAAATTATGAATTATGAAAAAAAATTGTATTTGTCGCAAAATATATTGCAGAAAAACTAAATATCGCAATATTCAATTTTTTCCAATATCGTGCAGCCCTATTGACTATATTCATTTGGTAGAAACACACACTCGAAAAACGTAAAAAATACTTATGAGATCTCAAATCATAGGTTTTTCAAGTGAACACAAATACATTGAAATTGTGAAAACTTTCTGCCAATATTCAATTGTTTTCCCCTTAATTTGTCTACTTAGAAGCTAGGTAAAGAAATAAGAAAAAGATAAGCAATGTGATAGCTCTTCTTAAAAAGCAGTCATAAAAGTGCACTGAAAAATGAAAGAGTCAAATTATCTCGGATTATAAATCAACCACTAGATCATATCAAGGCAATGTAGGTTACCTTGAACAAAGAGGAAGCCAAATGTGGTGCGTGAGAATATATCAGGTAGCAGAGGAAAGGCAGCAGAAGCTAACAAAAGCGGCGGTGAATGTAGGTCACTTCGGTAAGGCCATGTCCACATGCACACGGGTATTTTTATAAACGAGTTTTAATTTTTTTTAATCTCCGTCCACATGAAAATGCAAAAACGCTCTGTGATGCATGTTAAGGGCAAGCCTAGTCAACAGGTGGCGACAAAAGCCTTTTATGCTGGGTTCACAGACAACGCGGAATTAGGTATTTGTGCAAGTACACTGCATACAAATCAATGCAAATGTGAGAACTGAGGCGGATTACCATCTTGTGGTCGAACGACGCCGAATGCACAACATGTTTGTCACGAATGTGCAGAAATTGCCTCAATCGCGTTTTCCACATTTGGTGTGAACAGAGACGTGATGGCCAATCAGAAAGGAGAAAACATCACGCACACTAAAAAACTTTGATTTTAGTGGCCACTAGGGCTGGGCGGTATGACCAAATTTTTATTTCACTGTGTTTATTTCACGGTATATCTTTTACAATATAGATTTTTTATAAAGACAGTTATTCCAGAAAAGGTACAAAAGAGCCTTATGTAATAAATAAACTCGAATATTAAACAAAAGGACTTGATCCTATTTGATTATTTTGTATTTTATTTCAAATCAAAATCTTGCACTTGAGTTGGCCATGCCCACTTATTTACATTTCGTGGCAGTGCTTTATTTGAGCCTAATCTTGCCAGATCCTGTTCAGGAAAATTCAGATTTTCGTGTTTTGCGTTCTGGTATTTACTTTAATTGATCCGGCATTACCTTGTGCATGGTGAATACCAGCAAGTGTGTGTGTAAGAGAGTGATATGTGAATAAGTGTAAGTGAAAAACACCAGGCAACACTGTGTGGATTATGCGCACACACATAAAGGTAGTCACCATGCCGAAGTTTAAGCAGAAGGCATGTTTAACTATTGGGCCACAACAATATTTTCGATCAATCAGCTTTCTTACATTTACAATCCCTCTCATTGGTTGGTGATTATTGTTTCGCGCAGTGAGCAGCAAAAATAAATAATGGCAATTATGGCATAGTGGCCTACCTAAATAATATTTGTATTTTGAAAATAACAAAGAGGCAGTCAAGCATATTTTCATTGTTTTAAAACCATGAGTAAATCTGATAATAGGCCCGATCAAAAGAGATCTCGAAAAGATGAAACTGCGTCCCTGGATCAGGATAGCGGGAGACTGAATAGTGATGTTTCATAAAATTTATGATTTGTAGATACATGGTTTTTTTTTCCACAACTGATCCATATTTGGCACAAAATAATTAAAGACTGTTCAGAAATTTGATGCTTTTTTTCGCTGTAAAAATTAGTAAAATTGTGTGGTGGGCGTCAATCACAGTGACTTTTATTTCTTTTTGTTTGTTCCGGAAAAAAAGTTTTTCATGCAGAAATATTCTCCAAAATAACCAAAAAAGCAATAAATAATAAGTCGACCGTACACTAGAGAGACTATGTTTCAGTTTACGTCATGCCATGCAACAGTTTTGCATGAGAAGCAGACATTTAACTCAATCATTCATCATACAGTGACTTGAGTGTGAGTAAACAGATTTATATTGTTGGATGGATGAACTCTCCAATCATTAATGTACCCCTCTTCCAATATCCAAAACCCTATATATCAAAGAACAGCTGTATCCTTACAACACTGGCTTCACTGAAATATGCAAAACAGACACTGGACCTGAGAGAGAGCACATGCTCGGGGACAGGTTGGGGCAAAAAGAAAGAATGTTTAAAAAAACAAAAAAGCATCATTCCAGTGAACTGAGAGTGTAAGTCATTGGTAGTATCAGCTGTTGTGATGAGTAATGTCTCGGACTGCAGGGATAGCAGATGGACTCGGTGAACATGCTGTACTGTTAGCAAAGGATCATGGGAGGACAGATGCTCTGAGTTTGGCCGGATGGCCTGCAAGCAGCTTAACTGTACAATCGCCACCCAAAACACCAAATGCACGAACTTCACCTGCACGGCATGAAGCTCTTCCAACAGGTGTCACACCGTACTCTTATTCAGCAAATGATCTGCGGTCTGATTTCTACAATTTGCGAAGAAACCGGACTAAAAGTGAACATACCATTTCATGCATTTATTATTGATTATGGCTCATATCATGATTTAAAATTAAGGCTTCAATTAAGGCAATATTTACGTTAAATATGTTTACTTAGGGCAGGGAAACCCAACTCTGTTGTAGCCTCATGTTGGATCATATCTGGACCAAAAAGCTGCATGTGAACACACCAAACGGACGAAAGCCAATTAAAATGAAAGCCACATTCTGCGCCTGCACAGGAGGACGTGTCTTTCTGGTCCGCAGGGGGAAGTATTTGTAAACTTCCGATGCCCACAGACAAGTGTTGTCACGATACTGGAATTCGATACCAATCGGTACTGAAATTTAAAAAAACGTTAACATTTGAGCGCTGTTAAGTGTTCTTAAACAGTGCTGATCTGCCATTGTGTTGCTCAACAGAAAAAACTGTTATTGGCCGTGAAGGTCATCAGTTCACCGAACTCAGCGCTGTTTACTGAGTGTAACTACAGATACAGGGACACTGGAGCATTCAGAAGATCAGTCGATTCATCAGTGGATCGCTCGTATGTCAGCTCAAAAACAGACCAGCTGATCTTCGTGGCTTTAAAACGCTCTATTATCCTTTATCAGCACAGAATGCGCTCAAATGTTATCGGGAAATGAACGTTTTAAAAATGTAAGTACTAGTTGATTCTGAATTCCAGTATCGTGAAAAGACTACCACAGACAAAGCGTAAACAAAGCAGAATTTAGTACCATTATCACAGTAATTGTCACTCACCACGGAGGGATTCCCTCCTACAAATACATCTGATAATCTAATAATCAATATCGTTTGCAAATATTTGAAAAATGTAGCACAGTCGATGATCTTTGTGATCCTTCTTGACCTGAATTGTTTACTTGCTACGTCTTATATCACACTTGCACTCTGATTCGTTGCTGAATAACCAGATCAGATCAGATTGATCTCTTCAGCCAACGGCAGACACCAATTCTACACGCTGAATTGGGCCAACGAGCTCTAACGTTAAGCCGACGTGTGAAACACACCAAACCAACTAGCCTGACCGACAGACCAAAAAACCCAATGTCCGATCATCAGCTTGGTGTTTCCCGGCCCTTAGAGTTGACTAAGCACATTCTCCCATAAAGTTTGTTTTTTATAGATGACAACTATTAGTGGCCTATGCACATTTCTGCCCCAGTTTTGTATTGTACATTTATAAATAAGTCCCCAGGTGCCTTACAGCATGAGCACCAGGCTTATATTTGAAGCTGAATATGAATTATCAGTGGAGAGAATAAAGGAAACACTGTTGACTGTCCTTCCCAAGATCTTTCTCACAGAACTACTGTGGTTCTGGACCAGCCATTTGTGTTCCTACTTAAAGGTCAACTGAAGTGTCTTGCAACATGCAGGATTATCCAATGCACTGATCTCATTTTAAGTCAAACAGAAAGACAGGGTGGAACATATTGAGCATTATTTTAAAATGGAGTTGTTGCTGAGATTAACAAAGGAGTAAAAATTTGCAAAAGCGAGCAACAATACAGACTGGAAGACAGGGCAAAACATTCTATGTCACTTGAAAAAAAAGCAATCTGAAGCAAGTGCAAACTGACATTAGTCTTTAACAATGCCGTCCAAACAGAGAGCATCCAAGACAACAATTTTAGCTGAATTTGTCACATGACTAAAACTGCGTAATATTTTTTGAACGCCTGTTTTCACTGCCCACAATGGGACTCAAAAATAGCATTTTTATCAATTTATCCACTTTGGAGTATTTTTAAAGGTACATTTTTGTTGCCTAAAACACCAGCTCGGTGAGGACGAAAGGTCACAAACGGTAACAAAGGTAACCCTTGTGAACTGTTGGGGAAGTTTTCATCCACTCTGGGGTGATTTTGAGTCTTGATTTGGCCATAACTTTTTCTGTGTTTTGCACGTAATTAAAAAATAAATAAATAAAACTCAACAATACACTCTGGGCAAATTTACTACCCTTTTTGTTATTTTCAGGATGGAAACATCCACTGAATTAAACTGCTGTAAAAATGCGTCAGATAAATATTTTTTTCAATTTGTTTTGCATAAATCTATTAATCAACCTCAGTCCTGATTAAAACCTAGAATTGCCTCGAAAATGACAGGATTTTAACTCTTTAATTGTCAAATTCATAAATGATGTCACTGATTTGGTGAAAAAAACACACAAAATGATGTATTTTTAAATATAAAAAGTAATTGTGGACAGTATTTTTTTTACGTTTTATCAAAGTCTTGGACATGTGAAACCACATTGCCTTTGATACATTGGTTTTTATTAATTTTCTTTTTTTTTTCTCCCTAATTTACTGTTGGCGGCTGTTTTTGCCCCATTGACTTCTATTATAACCACATTTGATTGCAAAACCATGACACCATATAATCAGGCATTTTTATTTGTTGCTGGTTTTCCCTGTTGGGAAGAGGTCAAATTTGTAATTTTTACTGTTGATCATCAGTTGGCACCATTAACCCTTTGGATAGGCCTGTGCAAAAAACTAAATAAAAAAAGTAGTTTCTGTTTTTTTATATGGAGTATAACAGAAAATTAAAGTGTGTGTATGTGTGTCTGTGAGTGTGTGAGAGTGACCTTCACGCACATACCTTGATGTGTCTGAGAAAATCAAAATATGCATCTCAGCTCTCAGAACTACATGGAGTAAACAAAAACAAAGACTGTGTATTTATGCAAAATAAATCTGACAGTGCATCAAAGCCAATGTTGTTACTAATCATTCACATGTCCAAGAAAAAAAATCCAGTCCACAATTACTTTTTATATTGAAAATGTGTCATTTTGTGTGTGGTTTATTTTCACCAAATCAGTGACATCATTTGTGAACTTGGCAATTACAGAGTTAAAGTCCTGTAATTTTCTAAACAATTTAGTAGTTTTGATCAGGACTGAGGTTGATTAATAGATTTATGCAAGAAAGAATTGAGAAAAATATATTTATCTGATGCATTTTTACAGCAGTTTAATCCAGTGGAAGTTTTCATCCCAAACATAACGAAAAGGTAGTAAATTTGAACAGTGCACAAGGGTTAAACTAAAACGTATTAGTTTGGACATGGCCGCAGCATCCTGTAGGGGGAGAAATCAGCTGATGCCTGATTTGAAAATTGCTTTAAAGGGTTAGTTCACCCAAAAAACAAACATTTACTCACTATTTACTCATCCTCATGCCTTAAACAATTATGAGTTTCTTTATTCTGTTGAACACAAGAGAAGATATTTTGAAGAAAACTGAAAACCTAAGAAACTTAAAATGGTTTGTGACAGAGTAAGTGATGACAGAGAAATTTCATCTTTGGATGAAGTAATCTGTGATTATTTATAATGACCAACACGAACCAATGGTACAGCTCAAATATCAACATCTAAAAGTTCTAACTTGTTAGCTTTCATATGTGTGCATATAGGCGCGGCGCGGTGGCTCAATGGTTAGCACTGTTGCCTCAGAACAAGAAGATCGCTGGTTCGAGTCCCGGCTGAGTCAGTTGGCATTTCTGTGTGGAGTTTGCATGTTCTCCCCATGTTCAGTTGGGTTTCCTCCGGGTGCTCCGGTTTCCCCCACAAGTCCAAAGACATGCGGTATAGGTGAATTCAATAAAACTAAATTGCCCGTAGTGTATGTGTGTGTGTGAATGAGTGTATATGGATGTTTCTCAGTACTGGGTTGCAGCTGGAAGGGCATCCGCTGTGTAAAACATATGCTGGATAAGTTGGCAGTTCATTCCGCTGTAGCGACCCCTGATGAATAAATTGAATTGAGTTGAATTGAACTGATTGAATTTCACTGAAGATCAGTCTTGAAGAATGCATTAAATGGTGCATTACAGCATTAAAAATGACGGTGATATTTAAGAATGTTATAAAATATAATTCTGTTTTAAATAAATGAGTTGTGTATTATTCGCTGTTATTACACTTTTTTTCTATACATTTGATAGTGCAGGGACGTTCAGTAGGATACACTTTTCGGAGTGTGAAGTAATATATTATAATCAGAGTTTTTTCCAAATGTACCAACAAAAAAAAATTGTAATACCATTGAAAACTACTCCAATAGTATTCATTAGTTCCTGCCAGACAGTGAGGTGAATCTCCCGATAATTGTCCAGACTACCATCTACAGGTCTGACCTGAATTGAGTCCATATAACAAAAGCATTATGTCTCTTTTGGACAACAAGTTTCTTTTATTTTATGAGCTAGTTCCTTGTTACACAATCTACATCAGCATTAACACTCATTCAAAACAAGCACACCCAGGTGTAAAGACATACAGTAAACACCTCAACCAAACTGTCCATACTTTATACTTTTGATTCACAAAAAGCCAAAAATAACAATAACTTTTAAAATGTACCTATGTCTATCTACAGTTTACAGCATCCATGTATGACAGTCAAAAATGCTACGTGCACATGTAAAGACTACAAATCAATTGCGTGCTCATATAGTATATAACAATCTAGGGCAGCAAAACGTATCGCAAAAATATTATCGCGATAGTAGTATATGTAATATACATATCACAGATGTGTGTGATAAAATTACAATTATTCTATTAATTGGTTGTTTATCTAAATTTGCCCAATCAGATTGGGGCTTACTATCTTTACCCCCAATTGCCCTGTAGTTGCTGTTCTGCTATTGGCTGAAACAGCCCAAAGGTGAACCTAGAGCTGAAAATAAATACTTAGACGCGACAGGAAAATGACAACAGCCAATCAGAGGCAGAACGTCTGCAGAGGTTTTCACTCAGGTGCTTTAAAGCCTAAATGTTTGCACCTTGACACAGTTTTTTAGTCTGAATTAGTATTAATTACATCTGAAATTGTATTACTTACCCCTGTGTGTGTGTGTGTGTGTGTGTGTGTGTGTGTGTGTGTGTGTGTGTGTGTGTGTGTGTGTGTGTGTGTGTGTGTAACCAAGACTTTTAGACTCAGTGGATCCATATAAATAATCTTCATAAATATCATCATCACATTAAATACCAGAAAATATTGTAATAATAGGTCCATACCGCCCATCCCATTCTGGTGCCATCTGTCAAATGCTGCACATTGTTACACATTCCTCCTATAACTGTCATAATCATTTTGAGTGATGTGTGCCACAGTATAGGCTTTCTGTTAGCTCAGACCAAATGGAACAGCATGATAGTTCACCCAAAACTGGAAATTCCTTTATCCTTTACTCTCCCTTCACTTGTTCCAAACCTGTTTGACATTCGTTCTTATATATATATATATATATATACACAGAAAGCTGGAAACATGTAACAATTGACTTCAATAGTATTTTTTTTTACTATTGATGTCAATGGTTACAGGTTTTCAGCTTTCTTCAAAATATCTTCATTTGCGTTTACCAGAAGAAAGAAACTCATAAAGGTTCACAACCACTTGAGGGTGAGTAAATAGTCAGAACACCTTACTAATTTTTGGGTTAACTATCCCTTTATTGTGGCATTGATGATATTCACCAGTGACTGGTGTACCACTGCTCATTAGTGTCCATGGTGCGACACTGATGCTAAATCCACAGTGATCCTCATAATCATACTCTTTGCTGACATTGACGAACAATGAACCCCTATTAAAGCTCCACAAGTCAATGAAGGTTAAAAATAAAAACAATCAAAAAACATTAATAAATAAATAACACAATCTACCTATCTATCTATCTATCTATCTATACTGTGCGTATTTATTTTATATGTATAAATACATACATACATACATACATACATACATGTAAGAAAACGCTTATAAATTAAATATTTATATCTAATGCAAAATAGATATACATATAAGTAAATATTTTGGTTTTATATATATATATATATATATATATATATATATATAT
>CAIGQW010053650.1:3681633-3711955 GCA_903798125.1 Danio choprae | reverse complement strand
CGACCCCAGATTAATAAAGGGACTAAGCCGAAATGAAAATGAATGAAATATAATTATTATGCTATTTATATATCAGATATTAATTATTATTACAACATTATATCAATACACAATAGATAAAATACAAAAGGTATTAACCTTCAATAAATAGACACAGGATGAGTGTCTAATAACTGCACTCAAATCAGTTAACTAAGGAATGTCTTTACACTTTTTTGACTTAATGTACTTTATACACGCTCCCTAAATCAAAATCAACTGTAAACTCACCAGCGAAATATCAGATTAATCACAATTATTTAGTGCACTCGTATGCTTCAGGTTATAGAATCTCAAAATGAATATTTTCCAAAAACTGTAAAAAATAAAACCTTTTCTCTTTTTTGTGAACGTTAAACACTTTTTAACACTGGAATATAAATGAAAGTGGGCCCACACGCACACACACACACACACACGCACACACACGCGCACACACGCACACGCGCACACACACGCGCACACACGCAGTCTCACTCACCACCCCCTCTCTGCTTTCAGGTGCAACTGGGTTTAAATAAGCACTCTAATAAGGGCTAAATAAAAAAAATGCATTTTCATTCATTCATTCATTTTCTTTTCGGCTAAGTCCCTTTATTAATCTGGGGTCGCCACAGCGGAATGAACCACCAACTTATCCAGCATATGTTTTATGCAGCGGATGCCCTTCCAGCCGCAACCCATCACTGGGAAACATCCATACACATCCATACACACTCATACACTACGGAAAATTTAGCTTATTCAATTCACCTATACAGCATGTCTTTGGACTTGTGGGGGAAACCGGAGCACCCGGAGGAAACCCACGCGAACACAGGGAGAACATGCAAACTCCACACAGAAATGCCAACTGACCCAGCCGAGGCTCGAACCAGTGACTTTCTTGCTGTGAGGCGATTGTGCTACCCACTGCACCACTGCATCGCCCAAAATGCATTTTCACTTGTAGTTAGTCGCACGTCATGATTTTGCCAAGTACAATGTGACCCTGGATTAACATCTGTTGATCCTGGAACATCATTTTTGTTCGAAAATGTAATCCATACCTATTCCCTACCCCTAAACCCAACCATAACTATAAATGATTCCCAGAATCAGAGGGGAATAATAGCTGGATAACAGTCAAGTAGAAGTGCATAAACCTAACCATAAGCCTAAACTTAACATAAACGGTAAACATATCCCCTAAATCTGATTGGCTGACTGGAATGTTGTTCCAGGATCAACATAAATGTTAATTCAGGAAGATGTCCTACTTGGTGGAATCAGGTTGGCGTAGTTAGTCACTCATATTTAATGCAGTTGTAGTTCCCTTTACTTGTCAAGTAACATCAGTACATTCTTGACAATATAACAGTCTTTGCTTATTAGTGGAATGTGTCACTTTTCTGTGCCATGTTTCTGTGTCATTAATACAGCCGGGCACTGAAGAGGGCTGCTTTTCATTAACACCCTCCCAAAACCACCAGAGTCCTACAGGGGGCCAATCAGCAATGGCAATGGGCTGACCTGCTCAAGGACACTTCACCCGAATCAGTGACTGTTACGGGGCCCTCAGAACCGGAGGCAGGAGGTTTTTTCCAAACGCTTTGTTTCCGAGAGCAGAAAGATCAGAGGACCCACTGTGGAGACCCAGCAAAGTGTCCTCAGGAATTACGCCGGGCTCCACCTCATTAGACGACGCTCTATGAGAGTAATGACAGGTGTACCGGTCCTGTGGGGCCCTGCTGTGGACTTTGACCCCATTCGCAGTGTGGGACCTCAAAGTCTCCATCACGGTAGATTTCCACCTTTGTGAAATGACGGGGTAAAGCCATGTAGAAGGTAAACATTACAAGGCACTAAAACTCACCAGAAGAAAAGAACTGCTGGATATTGAACACTTTACTTGCTCATATTTGCATAAAGACATACAAAGACAACAGACAAAGGTTTTTTAGTTTTTTTTCAATTCAAGCAAAGACTATTTTCATCAAAATAATAAGGGATAGTTTATCCAAAAATTCATCAAAATCTGTTGTTCCAAATCTGTAATGCCTGTTGAATGCAAATCATGTACTGACACTAAAGAGTCTGATCAAATAAAGTCATTATTTTTGTTTGATGTGCATATAAAAGTATTCCATTAGCTTCATAAAATTACGATTGGACCATTGAAGACACATGGACTGTTTTGACAATGTTCTTGGTTCATTTTCTGGCTTTGGAGGTTTTATTAAGTTATGGAGGGTCAGAAAGTCATCAAAAATAGCTTCACTTGTGTTCTGAAGATGAACAAAGGTCTTGCAGGTTTCAAACGATTTAAATTTAAGCAAAGATTATTTTCATCCAAATAATAAAGGACTTATGTCGTTATTTACTCCAAATCTGTAATGTCGGGTGAATGCAAATCCTGTGTTAATGCTAAAGAGAAGAAACTGTCTAATAAAGTCATAATTTTAGTTTTATGTGCACATAAAAGTATTAATTTAGTTTTCTAAAATTAAGATTGGACCATTGAAGACACATGGACTGTTTTGACAATGTTCTTGGTGCATTTCCAGGCTTTGAGGGTTTGATTAACTTATGGAGGGTCAGAAAGTCACCAAGAATAACTTATCTTGTTCAGAAGATGAACAAAGGTCTTCCAGGTTAGAAAAGATTCAGTTTAAGCTAAGATCATATTCATCCAAAACATAAGGGATAGTTCATCCAAAACATTTTTAAAAATGTGTCGTTAATTACTTATCCTCATGTTGTTCCAAATCTGTATTGTTGTATGAACAAAAATCCTGATGCCAAAGATGTAACTGTAGGACACTGACAACGGAGTTGAGGATCCAGGGGCAGCTTTATTCAAGAAGTAGTCAGACAGGCAATGGTCAACGTGAACAAACAGAAGCTTGAGGACAATCTAGAAGCTTAGTCAGGTCACAGGCAAATGGTCGATACAGGCGGCAGACAATGTAAACAAGGGAACAAGGCAAGAGTCCAACTCGGATAGATTAGACACACGAAACGCATAGAAACGTTATAGGGAATAAACCAACAAGACTCAGCAAAGTGTGTGTCAAAAAGAGCAGTACTGTATATATAGTCTGAGCTCCTAGCTGTGTGTGTGTGTGTGTGTGTGTGTGTGTGTGTGTGTGTGTAGTGTGTGTGAAGTGCATGACAGGATTTGTAGTTCTTTTGGTGGCAGATTCGTAGTTCTTCAGAGATCTGTATGAACTAGATTGCTGGTGATTGTGACAAAAGAGAAGAAACTGTCAAATAAAGTCATTATTTTAGTTTGATGTGCACATAATAGTATTCCATTAGCTTTATAAAATTACGATTGGACCACTGAAGACATATGAACTGTTTTGACAATGTTCTTGGTTCATTTTCTGGCTTTGGATGTTTTATTAACTTATGGAGGGTCAGAAAGGGTCATCAAAAATAATTTACTTGTCTTCCGAAGATGAACAAACGTCTTGCAGGTTTAAATTTAAGCAACGATTATTTTTATCCAAATAATAAGGGATAGTTTATCCAGAAATTCAAAAACTTCTGTCGTTATCATTATCATCTGTCGGGTGAACACAAATCCTGTACTGACGCTAAAGAGACTCTCAAATAAAGTCATTACTTTTATGTGCACATAAAACAAAAATATTCTCGTAGCTTCATGATTGAACCATTAAAGACACATGAACTGTTTTGACAATGTTCATTTTCTGGCTTTGGATGTTCTATCAACTTATGGAGGGTCAGAAAGTCATTAAAAATAACTTCATTTGTGGTCGGAGGATGAACAAAGGGTTTAGAAACGACATGTTGCTGAATAATTAATGATGGAATTTTCATTATTGGGTGAACTTGAATAAATTAATAAAATAAATAGAGCATAATCATTAGACTTTCATTTACACAACAGTGATGTGCTTAAAAGTCTTAACGGTTTTTTAAAAGCTTGGCATAGAGATGTTGTTAAAATGATCCCCGTTCACACAGATCTATGAAAACAGCTAACATGTAGTTCCTTATGATGAGCTACCAAATGCGAAGAGAACACGCACATCGTGTCACTAGCTCTAGTTTACTCACAGCATGTTTTTCAGCTCACTTAAATTTCTCACTCAAATTTTATGAACTCGTGTAGAAGATGAGATTGAGACAAATTCCACATCATTTGCATTGACTTTGTCTAGTAATTTACTCAAGCAACTACGTAATAAACTGCATACATTTTCAAAAGTTTGCCACCAAAACAGGGTTGTTGTGTAAATGAACAATGAAAAAACAAAGAAAAATTAAGTTTTTAGTTAAGAGGGCATGTCTTCAGTCTTTTGTAAACAAACTTCTATTTTCTTTGACTTATTTTTCATGTGTTTTTGGTTCCTGTTTTCTCTGTTACCATACTTACTCATTAGTTATTTGAGTTTGTCACACCTGCCCCTTGTTGTAGCCCTCATTAGTTTGTATAAAGCTATCCCTTTTCTATAGCATTCTATCTAGTACTGATCATTTTTCTGTTATACATGTATTTCTTTGTTGTTTCTCACTGTGAAGTGATTTTGACTGTAAAGTGATCATGTGAACTGTATTTATCATTTTGAGAATGCTTGGCTTAAGCTAAACAAAATGCATATATCAGATTTGATGGTTACCTCATTGAAATGATTGGGAATCTGCAATTTTTCATTCATTTTCCTCCGGCTTAGTCCCTTATTTATCAGGGATCGCCACAGCGGAATGAACCGCCAACTATTCTGGCATATGTTTTATGCAGCGCATGCCCATTCAGCAACAACCCAGTACTGGGAAACACACATACACACTCTCATTCACACATGCACTCATACACTATACAGCCAATTTTGTTTATCCAATTCCCTTATAGCGCATGTCTTTGGAGTGTGGGGGAACCAGAGTATCCAGAGGAAACCCACGCGAACACGCAAACTCCACACAGAAATGCCAACTGGCCCAACCGGGACTCAAACCAGCGACCTTCTTGTTGTGAGGCAACAGTGCTAACCACTGAGCTACCATGCCACTCTATCTGCAATTTTAAAAAAATAATATTACTTTTGCAAACTTATATATATATATATATATTTTTTTTTTAGTTTTCGTTCGATTTGAACAAAAGAAGTATAAAAATATTCCCTGTAGCTTTTTTAGGCTATTAGTGGTCTTCAGGGTGTTGCTTAGTGACCATTCCAAAGCCCTCCCAAATTAAATTAAACTAATAAGAATACAATAGACAATTTTCACAGTAAACACCGAAACTTAATACTTAGGGTTAAGGATTTGGTCAAATCCTTATATCAATGTGTGAATTCTTGCCTGAACAGGCAGTGATAATTACTGCAATGCAGTCAAAAGTTCCTCAGCCATTGTTACTAGCGTTTTCCTATCTCAGGGATTATGTATTCAGTATTTACTGGCTTAACAGACTCTTTTACCTGAGGCTAATGACAGAACTCATACTTTACATGGATCATACGTGAACATGAACTTTGCCTGAACATAATGTTTGAGACAAACTCCCCTCATCTGAGCCATTGCCCAACTTTGAGTTTACCTTGTGTGTTTTTCAGCCCTATATCTCATTCTCTCACCATCAGATCACCTCCATCCCAAGAAAACCAATAGTAGAATCAAGAACCGGCATGCAAGTCACAACAGAGGCAGGCAGCAGTCAAAACAAACAATGTTTATTGTGAGAAATGAGTAGTTTTATACCTGTATTAAGGAGCAGTATTCAGTCCCACGAGACGCCAGAAGCCACAGTTTATGTTCACATTAACCAGGTAATTCCTCATTCGCACCCTACAGAGATAAAGAAAAGTTAACTTCTACAAAAGTCATAAGAAAGGAGTTGCAATAGCAAACAAATGAAAATTTTTTTTCTAGCAAAAATATTAACTGATTCTATTCCATTTTACTTAAAGACCCGCTCTGACTTGAGATTCACTCTGAGTAGATCATTTGAATAACTGCATTGTACTGCAAACTGCAAAAAATCTAAAATAAAGTTTCCATAAGGGGGCTTTCACAGAAAGGCCACATAAGAATAATTCCAAGAATAACACAAGAATTCAATTCAATTCATCTTTATTTCTATAGCGCTTTTACAATGTAAATTGTGTAAAAGCGGCTTAACATAGAAGTTCTAGTACATTGAAACTGAAACGATGTCAGTCCAGTTTTCAGAGTTAAAGTTCAATTTAGTTCAGTTCAGTGTGGTTTAATTTTCCGTCCAAACACTGAAGAGCAAATCCATCAATGCGCAGCTCCACAAGTCCCAAAAACCAAGCAACCCAGTGGCGACAGTGGCTAGTAACAAAATTCACCAATTGACAAAAGTGAAGGAAAAAAACCTCGAGAAAAAACAGGCTCAGTTGGGCATGGCCATTTCTCTTCTGGCAAAGCTTCTTGTGCAGAGCTGCAGTATAGGCGTCGGGGGCTGGAGAACGCTGGACATCAATCGTGGAGAAGCTGCAGGTGTGAGTAGGTCACCGGCAAATGTACAGGCTGGCCCACGAGATCAGTGCAGAGACTCGTCTGTCACTGGGGTCTTTCAGGAATCAGTCTCATGCTTTCCACTCCTCCATGACCGCCACATTATCTGCTCAGGATATGGCCTGGTCCAGGGTTATGGAGATCTCTAGAAGTCCTCTATGGTTGGCATCATCTCTTCACAGGACATCAATTGGCGCTGCACAATCTCTAGAGGCCTCGGGAGAAGTAACCCCAGGTGGAAATAAAGAACAAAGAAAACAATTAGAGATAATTAAATATCAATGCAAAAAAATAAGTGCTATAAATGAAAATAGCAGTTATATAAACAAATATGTAAAGCATAGGAGTGTTTCTAACGAAATGTCTGGTGTATTAAGCCAGGAGGAGTGTGCCCTACAGGTGGCTGTCAAGCCCACTCATGCCGTTATGTGATGGAGTGTATGTATGCTTAATTCAAAACTAGATTAAAGACCTATGTTTTTAGTAGAGAGAGTGTGTCTGAGCCTCGGACATTATCAGGAAGGCTATTCCAGAGTTTGGGGGCCATAAATAAGAAGGCCTGACCTCCTTTAGTGGACTTTGCTATTCTGGGTACTACCAGAATCCCTGAGTTTTGAGATCTTAAAGAGTGGGTTGGATTGTAGCGAGACAGAAGGTTAGTTAGATAAACAGGAGCTAGATTATTCATTTAAAGCGTTATAGGTAAGAAGCAATATTTTATGATCAATACGGAAGGAGGATAAAATTGGGGAAATAAGGTCATATTTTCTAGATATTTTCTAGACATTTTCATATTTTCTGGTAAGAACTCTGGCAGCTGCAATTTGCACTAACTGAAGTTTATTAATAGAGGATGCTGGGCAACCAGCAAACAGAGCATTACAGTAATCCAGCCTAGAAGCATGAACTAGCTTTTCTGCATCTGAGATGGATAGCATGCTTCATAACTAAGAGATATTTCTCAGATGAAAGAAGGCGGTTTTTGTGACATGGGAGATATTAGTTTATGATAAGGATTGGTTCATCATATCACTTTCTCATCACCACCTGCTTATGGTCTGTGTAACAAAGGTAATATGTAATGTCAGTACTTCAAAAGACTGGTGTATAAAACTATATTAATGAAGTACGGTATTTTACTATAAAATTAAGAAACTTATTTTACCATTTTTAGCGTATTTTTAGTGATAAAGATTTTCAGGCTACTAAAACTGATTTTTTTTTACTGTAAATTTTACATATTGCGTTTTACAGTGTGGAGGTGTATATGTGTATTTAAAAAAACTAAATGACAGAGGAACACTAATAAATGCTTGGTTATTTAACCCAAATTGGGTAAACATGGACTAACCTAAACACTGGGTTAAAATTGGTTCTATTCATTTAATTAAAAAAAAAACTAACCCAGCAGTTGGTTTAGTCCATATTACACCCAAAATTGAGTTGAAATAATCTAGCATTTTTTAGAGTGAAGGTTGACATTTATCCTGGGCTATCCCTTCAGATCTCAGCCTATGATTAAGATAAAATATACTCTATACATCTTTTAAAATCACACATGGCAGAACTCTAGCATTACTGTTGTTCAGAAATCTGCTTCAGCTTCATTACATACGATAAGACCAAGAGAATTGTACTTTATAGACCTAAATATGGGTGGCTGTGGGTATTCTGATCTGTCAAACTGATGGCAACAGATTTCCTCTGGTCTGAAAGGTAAACAAGCATTTGAAGCCTGCGGTTGAATAGAGAGCTTAACCTTCATTTTGCCAATCTTGACTTGAATTGGCATAATCCACTCGGTGACCCTCAGCGACCTAGCTCTCTCGCTCTGAAAATGTCAGTAAATCGTGTGCTGACATGGGAACAGAGAGGAATGCCAGGTATGGACACGTTTCGGAAGTGTCTCGGTGTGGGTGTTTTGTCTGCGTCCACAGATGTGTGGCTGAAGGAAAGCTGAAGTTCAGGCTCTCAAAACAAAACACACCAGATTTAACCTCGCTCAGGAAGAGCTGGGAAACAAAGGAGGACTGCAAGAGCCTGCAAACACATTTGCAAGCTTATTGATATGAAAGGTTAAGAGTTAAGTTCACTGACACTTTCAGTTTGCTTTACAGTATTCAGTTGAGGTCAGAATTATTAACCCTCCTGTTAAATTTTAATTATTTTATATTTATATTTTAACACATTTGTAAATATAATAGTTTTAATAACTAATTTATAATAACTGATTTCTTTTATCTTTGCTATGATGATATTTTACATAATATTTGACTAGATATTTTTCAAGATATTCTGTATAACTCAGTATATATATATATATATATATATATATATATATATATATATATATATATATATAGTATTCAAGTGCAATTTAAAGGATTAACTAGGTTGATTAGGCAAGTTAGGGTAATTTAGGGTAATTTAGGGTAATAAAGGATAATTTAGGGTAATTTAGGGTAATAAAGTTAGGGTAATTAGGCAAGTCATTGTATCACAGTGGTTTGTTCAGTAGACAATCGAAAAAAATTATTTCTTAAGGGGGCTAATAATATTGACCTTAAAATGGTGTAAAAACATTTTTACAACAGAATTTTGCATGTTCAAACTCTAGTGTGACCGTGGCATGAATCAGTGTTTGTTAGCCGTTGAATGTTGCAGGTGTAGTGTAATCAAAGTTCATGAACATCAGGTGTAAGGTGCAGAGGATTATGGGTTGTGTAGTCCGGTTCAGTGGCAGATGGGATGTGTAGAGTGTCTCTACACTCTAGCTGGTGACCATGAGAGTCAGATGACTAGAAAAGTTCACTTAACTGTAACAGTTAACAGTTAGCAAATTGCGAATTAAACAGTACAATTTCAAATAAATACATTAAAACTGTAATAACTGAATGTTTTTAATTAACCTAAAATGTGCCCAAATAAATAAATAAATATAATCCATTACAACGGTAAATATAATTTACAATTAAAACTACAGATATTGCCCAAAATTTCCAAGGTATTAAAATGATTATTAAAATGAATGAATGAATGAATAAACTACATACTGAAAAAATACTGAATACAGTAGATATAGCCACAAAAACTAATATACTAATAGTAATAATAACTAATATAGCCACAAAAAATGGCTCTATTACACCAACATTCATTCATTTTCTTTTCAGCTTAGTCCCTTTATTAATCAGGGGTTTGCCAAAGCGGAATGAACCACCAACTTATCCAGCATATGTTTCCAGCTGCAACACATCACTGGGAAACACCCATACACTTTCATTCACACACATACACTACGGACAATTTAGCTTACCCAATTCACTTATAGCGCATGTCTTTGGACTAGTGGGGGAAACCGGAGCACCCGGAGGAAACCCACGCGAATATGGGGAGAACATGCAAACTCCACACAGAAATGCCAACTGACCCAGCTGAAGCTCAAACCAGCAACCTTTTTGCTGTGAGGCGACAGCGCTAACCACTGCGCCACCGCGCCACCCTTTACATCAACACTATACAATAAAACAGATAAAACCTTCAACAAGCCATTAAAAAGAACTATAAAAAGATGGCTGGATGGATGGTTTTGTTCCAGCAATTATTTACATAACTGAAAAATAAAAACTAAAGCAAATGAAAAGAAAACCATAGAAAACTACAGTACATTGAAAAAAAACTACTGAATACAGTATATATTCATTTAAACCCCTGCAGCCACCAACAATGACAGATTTACACCACCATTATACAATACAAGTAAAACCTTCAACAAGCAATTAAAAAGATCTAAAGTAAAGATATTCCAGACTGTTGATACACCTGTAGCTATTATACTGCACTTCTACATAAACAGCAAAAGTAGTACAAGAATTTATTTGTATTTTAGTAATGTAAACATACATGTCTCTTTCTTTGATGAGATTATGTCAGGTACAAGATAATGAAGATGAGATAATGTTAGACATGCTTAGATTAGGCCAGATTAGATTTGCAACCACACCCACAGTCTGAAAGAGGACCAGCTTTTACAGATGAGCTTATAGGAGTAATTATCTCTGCCTATATAGTCTACTTTTTTATGACGGACTCTATGCATGATTTTGGTGTCAGTTGTAAAAGAACAACACAAGAATGTCTGGGTGTTGCTGGAACTCCTTAAATGATCTGTGCCTCCATAAAAAAAGGAAAAATAGATATTGCCCGAGGCCCATCCCATAGTATTTCAGATCCAAACAATTGGTCCAGTCTCGTGCTTTATCACTTGGTGACGGTAAGTTTGTTTCCTTTCACAATAGATTTGTATTCAGTTTCATTTTTTGTAGGACAAATTCTTGAAGCAAACAATGCGGCTGCAAACCATGCAGGACAAAGCTCTTCCATGAATTTGCTTCCCAAAATAATGACCAAATTTTACCAAAAAACCCTGAGGTATTGGAATTTTGTTAATAAAACATAGGAAATGCATACTTTTTCAGTCTTTCTGACTTGCGAGTGGTTTCCCTTATTTGCCTTTCTCTCGCAGGCATCATATGTCACAGCAAACAACACGTCGTGTGGTATAAAAACACGGAAAGTGCTTTTAAGGCAGATGACAGCCAACGGCAAGTTCCCACACTTGGGATCTTTTATGAAGTAGGCTAATAAACTCAGAGCTCAACTTTGTAAAACCGACAATAAATGATGAATTATGACATTAATTGAAGTACCTGCACTTTTGGATGGGTACTAACAGCAGTTTGGCACAACATTAGATATGGACTACTTTTTTTTTTTTTTTTGGCTAAAGTCTCCTCTGATGCTTATTCTTCCCATATTTAATCTAACAGAATCTGGCAAGTTGTTTTAACAATCAATCTAACCTTAAAAATCCAACCTTGGCTCATAAAAACATGCCTACATTTTTGCAAAGTGTAAAATACCCAGTTTAATTAAGGGACCAAGGCGAAAAGAAAATCAATGAATGACTGAAAATGCGTTGCTCCGGTTATGTTTCATTTCACGTTTCAGAAGACAAATCCACTAGAGGGCGCTGTTTACATTTTTGCGAATATAAAATATGTTACTTAGGGTACGCTTTGTTGTACGTTTCAGATACACTTCCTTCTTGCACATTTTACATTTAGTCATTTAGCATTTTGTCCAAAGCGACTTACAATTGAGGAGGCGTTCAGAGATTCAACAAGAATAGGCGATACACACAAGAAGTGATAATTGTATAAAGAGACTGTAAAATTGTGCACATAAATTATGATAAAGTCTTTCAAAAGCTTAAAATAGATATTGATAGATAGAGAAAACTGTAATCTAGAGTTTCGAATGTGAAGATGAATATAGAGTTATTTTTTTAGTGCCATGATCCCCTTGCCACCTCTCTTAAACTGGTGTAAAAAAAACCTTGATTCCTTAATTCGCACTTTTCTAATGGCAAGCAAGCAAAATTAAAATTGGCTACATTACAACACACTAAAATGAAAGGACTTCTTTCCCTCCCTAATTTTGAGTTATATCACAAAACATTCCAACTTCGCGTAATTAAGACATGGATGTGGGGAGGGTGATGGTGATGTATGGGTATACTTTTTCATTCATTCATTCATTCATTTATCTTTGGCTTAGTCCCTTTATTAATCTGGGGTCGCCACAGCAAAATGAACCACCAACTTATCCAGTATATGTTTTACGCAGCAGATGCCCATCCAGCCGCAACCCAGTACTGGGAAACACTCATTCACACACATACACTATGGCCAATTTAATTGATTTAATTCACCTGTACTTCATGTCTTTGGACTTGTGGGGGAAACCGGAGCACCCAGAGGAAACCCACGCCAACACGGGGAGAACACGCAAACTCCACACAGAAATGCCAACTGACCCAGCCGGGGCTTGAACCTTGATTCTTGCTGTGAGGCCTCAGTGCTAACCACTGAGCCACCGCGTCGCCCACTTGATTTTTTGTTCTATTGTAAATGACATCTGGAGGATTTTGTATGGCCCCGTGTGTAAAATCAATACAACATTTATTCCAAAAAAGGACTGGTTGTGCTCAGAGAATGAAATGCTACAGTGAGGAGGTGGGAGGTTTTTTGTTTGTTTCTACAGGTGGTTTGTCAAGCCCACTCACCTGTGTGAAGCACATTTCATAAATGCACAATTTTTATAAATTTTTTAAGAGATGTCATGTGATTGTAAGAAAGTGTCAGGTGCAAATGTGTAAAACTGGTGTGTTGACTAAAATTACAGATAAGTGTGTTTTCTACAGGTGGTTTGTCAAGCCACTCACCTGTGTGACCTTGTAGTTTTCATTCATTTTTCCCTTCGGCTTAGTCTCCATTTCAGAGGTCGCCACAGCGGAATGAAGCGCCAACTATTTAAGCATATGTTTTCCGCATGCGGATGCCCTTCCAGCCGCAACCCAGTACTGTGAAACACCCATACACTCTCACATTCACACACAAACTCATACACTACAGTCAATTTAGTTTCTAATTAATTCATCTATAATGCATGTCTTTGGACTTGTGGGGGAAACCGGAGCACCCGAAGAAAACCCTCACAAACACGGGGAGAACATGCAAACTCCACACAGAAATCCCGACTGAACCAGCCGGGACTCGAACCAGCAACCAAAACATGCTTCACCGACCTGAACGTGTTCTTGGAGCTTCATATTATTACTGTTGAACCACTGAAGTCACATAGAATGTTTAGATAAATATTATTTTTAGAGGCTTTTCACCTTTATTAGGATAGGACAGTGGATATTACAGGCACTGTGAGCACCTCAGTATTATGTTTCAGCGCACTAACCATTAGACTAATAGCACCGACATTTTGATAATATTTTTGGGTCCTTTTCCAGACTTTGGACCATTGTCTTGGGACCATTGCTGTCTATGAAGGATGAGGAAGCTCTCCTTAAGATTTAATCTAAAATAAAGAAGTTCTCAAGGGATTGGGGTGACATAAGGGTGAGTAATTAATAACAGGATTTTCATTTTTGGATGAACTAATCCTAAGAATAAAAATAAGTTTTCACTCACTATCCTTCAGTTTCCTAATGCTAGGTTGTGGCTAGAAGGGAGTCTGCTGCATAAAACAAATCCCAGTAATTGGTGGTTCATTCCACTGTGGCAACCCCTGAAAGATAATGCAGGGACTAATCCTTAAACATAATTACTATTTATTCATTCATTTTCCTTCAGCTTAGTCCCTTATTTATCAGAGTTCGCCACATCGGAATGAACCGACAACTGTTCCGGCATATGTTTTACGCAGCGGATGCCCTTTCAGTCGCAACCCAGTACTGGGAAACACCTATACACTCTCACATTCACACACGCACTGGTACACTACGGCCAATTTAGTTTATTCAATTCACCTCCACCGCATGTCTTTGTACTGTGGGGGGAACCTACGCCAACACAGGGAGAACATGCAAACTCCACACCGAAATGCAGGGGACTCCGAGCAGGGACTCGAACCAGTGACCTTCTTGCTGTGAGGTGACAGTGCTAACCACTAAGCCATTGTGCTGCCAAAATAAGTACTGGTAGCATTAAAACAGATACTAGTAAGTACGAATAAATGTAAATATGGCTTGCCATAGACTGCCTGTCTCAGTCTTCTTCTTGACCCACATATTTAATTCATCCTGTATAGTTATATAAAAACTTTGTAACCCCTGTAACCCCATGTAAAACAATGACATTTGATGAAACAAAGCACATCCGCTCAGATCAGCTTATTAAAAATGGATACAGAAAAAGTCAAGATGTAATATTTATATGTTATTCAGGGCAAAACAACCCGAAGGAGTGAGATTTTCTCAAAAGTGCATTATCAGTTTATCCAAGCGTAACTCCTGAGGAAACACACCTGTATACCTGGACAGAAATATAAATTTAAACCTCCAATACACAATACGTATCTAAACTTCAATGAACAAAATCTCCGTTCGGTTTCCAATACACGAGTGAAAAAATCCTGACACTGACATCACACACATTTCCCCAAGACAAAAGGAATTTCACACTGGCTACGTCATTTTTCACGAGGCAGCTAATTGTTAATTAGCTCACAAATATTTCACATGTTCTGCTTGGTTTTCAGCTTTGTTCCTGGGTCGCTATGAAGTGGAGTACAAATGGGTCTTTGTGGTCATAAATTTAGAACTGATGCTAAAAGTAAAGAGTGAACTTAGTGTTACCTTCCTGAGGACATGCTTGACCTCAAGACCGTCTTCGACCTTTGACATCTGACCGTCCCTCGGGCGCTAATGATGTTTAAATCATCTGGCAAAAAACACACACACACACACACCTGTGGCGATTACATGCTTCAGTTCATGGGCATTTATAGGATTTGTTCAATGCTAGACAAAACATAATGTTTATCCTTTAACACTCTCACATTTTACCTGTTAAAAGTCATGGAAAAGATTAGCAAACAACACCCTGAAGCTCAAAGTGCGAAAAGAAACATGCGGTCAATTCTCAGAAAACAAAAGGAAGGCTTTGTTAATGGTCCCATAAAAAAAATACAAAAAAAAAAAAAAAAATATTCAAAATAATTGAATGAATAAATAAAAGTTTTTTCAGCTACATTTTGTTTTAAGGTGTCCTTGTTACAATGTAATGGTTAATTTAACTACTGAGTAATAGCAATTATTTACATAGTAAATGGTTAGGGTTAGAATGCAGATTAGGTTCATGGTTGTGTGAAATTATCAACACAGGCTCATTGTGAAAACCTACCCTTGTATATATTTCTGGAGAGTGCAAATTATGTAGCCAGAACTACATATGGCTGCATTTCGTCTTTAAAATGAACTATACGGGGCAGTATGACGCCACCGGTGGCTTCTGTTTCTTTTCTTGCTTACCAGCTGACAGCTTACCTCCATGTGGACGGCTTTTCTGCTGTTACAAGTTTGTCCTGTGGCTCGCCGTGTACATCGGTAGACTAAAAACACAGAGAGGAGTTGATCGCGACGATGGGGTTCGAGTCCAGTGAAGAACGGTTCCAGAAAGCGAGTAAATAAAAACAAAAGGCAACAAAAGAAATAAACAAGTAAATAACAGGGTGAGAACGTGGTAAGATCTGAAAACATGGTAAAAATCAGGCGTCGCGGGGGCTTTTCTTTTTCTAGACTGCTTTTGAAAACACTGTCGGTTGGGTTTAGGGGAGGGAGTGGGCGGAGAACAGTGAGAACAGCAGGCGTGAATGGCACGCACGAGAGAAATTTGAGATCTCAAAAAGCGTACACAGCGGCTTCTGGTGGATTTGCGAAAACAAAAACTGCAAAAAAAACGTACCTCCTGGGTCATATTCGCGCTGTCCAGAAGTGTATGCAGGAGTACGCATCATTTACGCATTATGCATAATCAGTTGTAATTACTATAGTACTATAAGTACTTGAAACTCGTAACAAGGACACCTTAAAATATCATTTTATTATTTCTGTTTAACACAGTCAGTTTTTTTTTCTTTGCCTTTTATTCCACAGTTGTGTGAGGATTCCATTTTAAGAGGAAAAAGCTCACTTTTAATGTTTTCTGGAAAAATATATATACATAAAACTATATGTGGCAACATAAGCACTAGCCAGTAGCTAACAAACATATTCCCAGTTAACTAAAGTGCTATGATTTTCTGCATAGTTGTTTCAAAAGTTCCTTTTTTCTGTGTTAATTTTTTATTGAAAGGTTTGTCTTTGTTTTGCTATTCAGAAATCTTAAGGCAACCTTCTATAATTTTTAAACATTACATTATGGGTACATAACTCAAAAAAAAAAATGCTGGGTGTTGTAAACCAACCTTAGGATACAACAACCCAGCATTTTTTAGAGCCTATACTATACCTGTATTGAGGAGGTGACAACAAGGGTAGGATTCAAACGCAGCTTTATTTAAAGTAATCAGGCAGGAAAGGTTCGACACAGGAGCAGACAGTGACATGAAGATAATCCAAAAGAATAAACCAAGTAACAGACAAAGAGGTCGAGGCAGGCGGTAAAACAAACATAAACATTAAACAAAGGAGTTAAACACGGCAAGTCAGGGGAAAAAACATTGTAATGCTCGCTGACATAAAAGTAAGACTCAGCTAAGATACATGTGTGTGTGTGTGTGTGTGTGTGTGTGTGTGTGTGTGTGTGTGTAGTCCATATCATTAGTCCTGAACAGCTTCAGCTGTGTGTTCGTAATTAAGGGGTGATCTGGACCTGGTGTGTGAGTGAACTGAACTACATATCCTATCATGCACTTCAGTGGCAGATGTGTAGTCCGGGTGAATGACAAGAAGGGTTTCTCCAGCGATCTTATGACAGTATATTAACCACTGCATTTAAAAGGTGTAATGTGTATTGAATTTTAAATAAATAAATAAATAAATTCGTAAGTAAATGATGACAGAAATGTAATTTTTCTCTGATATATCTCTTTACAGAGCAGATAACTTTAAAAATGAACGTTCTATTAATGTTAGAGTTTGTTAATAACTTTGAGAAGTTGTAACATCTCAGTTAATTTTAGTTACTAACAATAAACAATACTTGTACAGCATTTATTAATCAACATTTACTAATGCATTATTAAAATCCATATTCATGCTTGTTAACATTAGTTGATGCTCTGTAGGTTCACACGAACTAACCACATGAACTAACTCACATGAACAACTTTATAATGTTAAAACAATAAATACATAAATAAATGTATTGTTTATGTTAGTAAATACATTAACTAATGGAACCCTATTGTAAAGTGTTACCAAAATATTTGTTAAGAATCAACAATCTGCCAACAATTTAGTTCAATCATAAATGCTCACACTTCTGCGGGGCTTCAATAAATCTGAGCTTCCCCATATTATCTCAAGCATCTAAAATCAGAAGGAAAGCTGCTCAATGAGGAATTCCCACGCCTGACTGAACCCACCACGTCCTCGGAGCAACAAAAGAAGTAAATCATGTCGCACTGCTTCCCACAGATGGCCTGCCTTCTTTGTTGACAAAGGCATGCAAAATAGTATTTACAGATGGCAAAGCGAGCTCTGGCTCTCCGGCATAAAGGCTTTTCCCTTTGAGAGCCGTTTTAGGGCCATGAGAAAACATCTGAGCTGAAGTGTGTGGCGCTAGTACCGCGACCCACATTGCTGGAGGCTTTCACAGCAGTCTGTGGATTCTGGAAGAAACTCCTGCCGAGACGCCACTGCTGTGAGGTCATCCAGAGGATGTGACATGCATGTCCTGTTCAGTCCCCTGCCGCCTGTGTTGTCTGAATGAACAGTTCGTGAAGGATTTGTGGCATTTGTTTGCACTGTTGTGAATATTTACCACTGGGACTCAAGAAGTCTGACAGAGTCTGCTGTGCGTCGGATCTTGTGGGACAAACATTCGTCCTTCACTGTAATCATTTGTTTTGTCTATTAAAATGCAGTTTTATCTAAGAAAGCTTAAAATCTTATGTAGTCTATGTTCAGTAAATTGATATGGCCATGAAAATAATTTAAAAAAAATTTTGTTAATTGAAATTTTTTGATTGTTAACTTTAATTTTGTTTCATTTGATTGCTTAAGGGTGTACTCACACTAGGCACGGTTCCCTTGAAGGGTGCCCAGGTGCGATTGTCCCTCCCTCCCCTCTCTCCCGACGACCTGCACTCACATTGCATCTTATCTTCCGAGCCGAGAACGCTTATGTCATCGATGAAGCGACTGTTCAGTTTAACAGAAGAGAAGCGCTCTCGCTCAGCACAGTGGAGATTGCTTTAAATATATCGTTTTGTATTATTTTATGTCATGTGGGATGCAGTGACACACAGTCAAATATTTTGCTGAACAGATCCACCACTTTCGACGCTCATAAATTATCATAAAAGTTCTCGTTCGGCACATATTAGGTTTGTTGAAGGTGCAGCTGACGTGCAGCGAGGGGTTTGTAACTTTGATTAACATTGACAGTTCACATTCATTGAAAAGTAAGAATGATTCATAAATGCACTTTGCACTCACACTACAAGCATACTGAGCCAAAACCCAACTGAACTAAATCCAACTCTTCCAACCGGGCCAGGGTTGAGTTTTTGAGCCTCAAAAATGCGATTCATTCTAAAGAAGAAGAAGAAGAAGAAGAAGAAGAAGAAGAAGAAGAAGAAACTGAGCAATTCCAAAAGGGCCTATGCACCACCGGTCAAAACATCAACAAAACCTCATATAATACACAATAAATAGTGTAACAAGATTTATATTCCTTAATTCTGATTATATATAATGCATCCACTACACTTGTTCCCTTTTTTGTACTTTTTAAAAATGTATTTGTTTGTTATTGTCATTTTTTGTTGTCGATTTGTCAAGTTGTAAATCGCTTTGGATAAAAGCAGCTGGTAAACGAGTAAATGTAAATGTTATGTCTTTCTCAGAGCTGTATATGTAGTTTTGCATACACGCAGTTTTGAAAATCAACACAGAGACTTTCTTCTTTAAAAAAACAAAAACAAAAAAAAAAACAATAATTCCACATGGCTGCCCAATTTCTCAGTTGCTCCCCATCTGTGGTCTGATGTTTTGAAGCTCTTCCCTTCAGAAAGGTCAAGTCTGGGGAACTGGATGAGCATCAAACAAACGATAGCAATTATAGTTTAAAGTTAAAAAAAAAAAAAAAAAAAAAAAGTGTTGAAGCCGTAAAAGTGCCAAGTGCAATCTTTAGTAAATAATAAGCAACGTTTGGTCTGTTCCTCACATAAACTGCCACACAGAGGTCACTTTTGTAGTATTTATATGCTGTAATTTTTATTTGTATTTATTTTTTGGTCCGGGCCTCACAGCAAGAAGGTCGCTGATCGCTGGTTCGAGCCTCGGCTGGGTCAGTTGGCCTTTCTGTGTGGAGTTTGCATGTTCTCCCTGTGTTGGCGTGGGTTTCCTCCGGGTGCTCCGGTTTCCCCCACAAGTCCAAAGACATGCGGTACAGGTGAATTGGGTAAGCTAAATTGTCCGTAGTGTATGAGTGTGAATGGGTGTGTATGGATGTTTCCCAGAGATGGGTTGCAGCTGGAAGGGCATCCGCTGCGTAAAACATATGCTGGATAAGTTGGCGGTTCATTCCGCTGTGGCGACCCCAGATTAATAAAGGGACTAAGCCGAAATGAAAATGAATGAATGAATGAATATTTTTTGGTCCTTTGACATCAGGGTAACAAACTTTCAGTTTATAAAAAAGAGCTGCATGTTTTTTAAAGTGACCCCATTCATTATTATTCTATGCACCTCTCGATTTTGTTCATAAATTTGCATTTTTTTTCATTACAATTTTTTATTTGAAATGTTTATATTTTTTTACTTAAAGGCCAGAAATGTTTAAAGCTGATTGGCCAACGCTATCTCATGGCAATTCATAACTTTGTTTGCTAATTTGTATGAATTTGTACAATTTAGTACGATTTGCTCATCCCTCAAGGACCCCAATTCATACAAATTAGCCACTAAACTGACAAAACGTAAAATACTAATGTTTCCACGTGAGATCAGGCTGGATTGGCATACCAAGATTTGTATTCATTATTTCTGATTAGCCTATATACACAGTGCATCCGGTTCACTTTTTCCTTCATTCATTCATTAATTTTCTTTTCAGCTTAGTCCCTTTATTAATCTGGGGTCGACACAGCAGAATGAACCGCCAACTTATCCAGCATATGTTTTACGCAGCGGATGCCCTTCCAGCTGCAACCCATCACTGGCAAACATTCATACACACCCATTCACACACATACACTGCGGACAATTTAGCTTACCCAATTCACCTATACCGCATGTCTTTGGACTTGTGGGGGAAACCGGAGCACCCAGAGGAAACCCACGCCAACACGGGGAGAACATGCAAACTCCACACAGAAATGCCAACTGACCCAGCTGAAGCTCGAACAAGCGACCTTCTTGCTGTGAGGCAATCATGCTACCCACTGAGTCACTGTAAGGCCTTCACTTTTTCCTTTTTTTATTTATTTATTCACTAGTTTGTTATTGTCATGTTTTTGTAAACTTGTAGATTTAATAACTTAGACTTATGATAGCATTTATATATACTGCTGCTTTCTGATGATTGAAATGCTTCTTTTGTCCTCACTTGTAAGTTGCTTTGGATAGAAGTGTCTGCTAAATCAGTTAAGGTTATGTTACAGCCTTCTTCCAGAATAAATTAAATTAGTGTTTTTTCCTCAAAATTAGCATTTTTATTTTGTTTAACAAACTATAAAACTGTCAGACACACCTTCTTATAAGAGTTTTCCTCATTTTGGTTTGATGTAAATCACAGAAAGCTAAAGAAAAGGATAAGAAGAAGCCTACTTTTCATCTGTCCTCGGCTGATGCTAATGCTAACGCAGCAGAACTACACCTGGACATGACACGGATTCTATCAGAAAAAGGTGCAAAGGAATTTTCTAGATCTGAAAAGTTGAGAATTGATACTGCAAAAGTGTTTTTTTGATCATGGAAGGATGTAAACCTATTGTAGGAGACCTGTAAAACTAAATTAGCAACCTTAAAAATATACTCTCCAATTCTACTAATACTAACAGTCTCTTAAATATATGCTTTTGATGATAGAACAACAGTTCAGTAATGACAGCAGTTAAAAACAAATTGTGTACTGTCTTATGATGGAATGTTAACACTACATTGTTGCCAGCCAAAACGCAGCTGCTGTAGAAAATATCTTTATAGCTGTTCATTTTTGTGTTGTTGTTGTGAATAACAGTCGAGATCCATGCTGGGAGTTTGATATGGTCATCGTAATATCCAGCTTGGAAAATGTCACTCATCTGGCTCTTCTGTGTCAACTATTAATGAAGCGCAGTTTAACTCCCGTGGACAGTGACACCACACAGGAAGAGCTCCAAAATCTCCACTGGGAAAAGAGGAAGTGGAGAAGAAAGAACAGATGCTGTGAGGCCATCAACCATGGAGCTAAAAGCCAGTCAGTTGTAAGAAAAATCACAGATGATTTGCTATACTGAGAGCATTAAAAGCCACAAGTCTGTCATAAAAAACCTTTGTACACTACTTTTTAAAAAGATTTATTTTATCTATCTACATTAATAACAACTCTTTTACATGGAACATTAAGCTTCATGACATATTTTGGATGACAAATGTGAAATTCCAGATGTTATGACTCTAATTATAACTTTACTGTAATGTAAAATAGTTCTTGTCAACATAATTCATAACTAACACTGGTTGATAATTCATCACTGTTGTAAAAACCCTATCAACCAAAACCCCAAATCAGAAAAAGATGGAACAGTATGGAAAACGCAAATAAAAAAAAAAGAAAGTAGTGATTTCTAAAGTTACTTTGACTTGTATTTCACTTCAGACAAGATGAACACAAAATATTTCATGTTTTGTCTGGTCAGCTTCATTTCATTTGTCAATATACATCCTTTCCTGTCATTCAGACCTGCAACACATTCCAAAAAAAGTTGGGACAAAAGGAATTTATGGCTAGTAATCAGGTAAATTGGTTAAATAATGATGTGATGTGAAACAGGTGATGTCAACAGGTGATTGCAACTATGATTTGGTACAAAAGCAGCATCCAAGAAAGGTCTAGTCCTTTAGGAGCAAAGATGGGCCAAGGATCGGCAGTTTGCCAACAAATACATGAGAAAATTATTGAAAAGTTTAAAAACAAACAATGTTCCTCAAAGAAAGATGGGAAGACGTTTGGATAATTCACCTTCAACAGTGCAAAACATAATTAAAAGATTCAAGGAATCAGGAGAAATTTCAGTGCGTAAAGAACAAGAGCGCAAGGCTAAGCTGAACAACGTGATCTCCGATCCCTCAGGTGTACTGCATCAAGAATCCTCATTCATCTAGAAGCGATATCATCACATGGGCTCAAGACTACTTTGGCAAACCTTTATCAAGTACCACAATACATAGTTACATCAACAAATGCCAGTTAAAACTGTACTGAGCCAAAAGAAGCCCTATGTTAACAGTGTCCAGAAGCGCCGTCGACTTCTCTGGGCTCGAAGGCATCTGGAATGGACCATCACACAGTGTAAACGTGTACAACGTGTACTGTGGTCAGATGAATCAGTATTTCAGGTATTTTTTTAGGAGCAACAAGTCCAAAAGCCAAGGTTTGTCATGGTATGCGGTTGTTTCATGGTTGGGTATTGTTCCGACCTGCTCCAATAGAGAATGTGTGGCGCATTTTGAAGTGCAAAAGTGCACTGTTGCCCACTTTAAGACTTGTTTGCAGGAATGGGACAAAATTACACCTAAAACACTTCATCACTTGGTGTCTTCAGTCCCTAAACGTCTTTTAAGTGTTGTGAAAAGGAATGGCAGCATTACAAAGTGGTAAATGCTTTACTGTTCCAACTTTTTTTGAAATGTGTTGCAAGAACCAAAACTGGAATGCATGTTCATGTTGTTTATTAAAAACAATAAAAATAACGAGGAACACAATAAATAATGTTTGTTGTATTGTCTGCAATAAAATACAAGTCAAAGTAAATTTAGAAATCCCTTTCTTTTTTTATTTGCGTTTTCCAAACCTTTTCTGATTAAGGGTTGTGTATAACAAACATGGAGAGCTTAAAACGGGAGTCAGTCCATACAAATTCAGTCATTTAGATTGAATGGCTGAACAATTAAAGGGAAAAGCTGAATTTAGGTTACTCATACCAACTCAAAATTGTTTTGTATATCAAGTAAAGGATAATCAGTGGATTTCTATGCCTTAAGATTTTAAATAAGGACAAGAAGCAGATGTTGGTTGCCTCTATAAAAGGCAATTCAAATCCTTGAACGCATGGCAAGCCGTATAGTATCCTATTTGTTTTGTGGTCATTTGTCAAGTTAAAAGAAGTTTTGCTCTTTGGATCACAAAATTTGACCAAATTTTTGTCAGTTTTGACACTTTAGATCTCCTAGTTCCTGCTTTGAATCAGTCATAGGCAAATGGAGAAAATAAACCTGATAGTATTAATCTGTGAGATTTCTTGTTGTCGGTTAATAACCTGGAGAACAGAGGACTTGGTGTTCGTATTCATGTATATGATCAGCTGTTGTTCCTAAGTCTGTGCATCAGTCCTAATCTGCATCTATTTTCTGTTATCTAGGCCATTTCAGCTTTCATGGAAATAGTGTCAGGTTAAAGTAGAATCACTCCAATACAATTTTACAATATCAAAAAAGTATATCCAGTAGGCTTCTCTTTTTCATCTGTTGGGTAAATACTGTGAGAAATAAAGCAGTTCTCCACCTTGAGTTGAGTTTTGCGAGGTAACACCCATTCAGAGCAAACAAAGGCTGGAGCACGAAGAATGTCAACCAGCAGCTCGAAACTGATTTTTCTTGTCTCCGATATTAAACCGCGGCTATAAATCACAGAAGATTAAATAAAAATGGAAACCTCAGCCTTGAAGTTGTTGACTTTGACACTTTGAATCTTCATGGATGTTTTAGTGCACCTGTAGACATGTGCAAACCCAGAGCTCAAACCCAGAGTCAAAGACCTGTTGACATCTGGTATTAAGGAGCTTTTGGCTTGATTAGATCACAAGTAGATGAGAAAGAAATATTTCAGTGTACTTTTTTTTTTTTTTTTTTTTACAGATATTTAACTTTCAAAATAAATGTATCATTTGAGATAGCATGTTAAAGTTAAGATTTAGCTTAGTAGGACAGACTAGCTTGACTATTGTTGCTGTTTATCATGTTCAACCCCATGAGCCTTTTACTGTTTTTTTTTTCACTTCCGAAGTCATCCAAAGTGGACAGTTTGTAAATGATTCAAAGTATTAACATGGTATGTTGAATGCATTTACTATACACAGAGTCCATGTAGAAATATTGTCAGAAATAACATCGAAGCGCCTTCTATATGTGTAGTAGTGTAACATTGTTGTAGATGTGTATCTGATTGAAATGGCCATTTATACAGGCTGTTGGTGAACATCAAAATAATGATCAAAGACCACAGAATTTACTCTAGAATTACAAGTATCTTTTAGAATTTCCAAAACTTGTCTCAGTTCATGTCTATACGTACATGATTATTTTTATAAACTTAGTTTATCCCGCTTTTGTTTGAAAAAAAAAAAAAAAGTTGTCCACATGAAAACGCAAAAACGCATTGTGATGCATGTTCAGGGCACGCCGAACAAACAGGCGAGGATTATGAGTTCACACCAAACGGGGAATTAAGTATATTTCGCTAGAAAATTGCATACAAGTCGATGCAAATGTAAGAACACATGCAGGTGGATTACTGTCCCGCGGTCAAACAATAGGGAATATGGGATGCGTTTGCTGCGAATGTGCGAAATTTCACTCATTCCGGTATTTTGCATTTGGTGTGAACTCAGCCGTGTTGGCCAACTAGAAAGGAGAAAATGTCATGAGCCGAAAACTCTGGGTACAGTGTGGTCGTGTGGATACTACAACCAGAGTCTCAGCAAATCTTTTAGGTTTTTAGTGACCTGATACTGCACTTTTGTGTGGTCAAACAGCAAAACTGTGTAGAAAAATGTGCGGTTTTGAAAATACCCATGTTCGTGTGGACAGGGCCTTAGACAATCAAGGCCCAATTCCAATTCTACCCCTTAGCCTAATGCCGAGTTCACACCAGACGCGGATGAAGCGTCAAGCCTAAGTTATTTACATGTTACGTCAATGTAAAGACGCAAATAGGCATCCTGCAGTGCGAGTCGCGCAAATGAAGTTGCGCAAGTTGAGCATTTTGCGCTCAAGTTGGAAAATCTGAACTTCAGCGGACATTCACACCAAGTTAACCAATCATGAGCTCTGCTCTTGTAGGGAAGCGATAATGACGTAGTGCCTGTTGTTGATGTCTTGAGAGGAAATTCTCTTGCCGACACCGGACAACAGTTCATCAAACTGGGCTCAGTCGGAAGCACCACTGAAATTTTCCATCATCCAGGTATAGTTTCTGGAGGAGTTGATGAACTCACAAAGCTGGGTGCACCTCTGAAAAGATCTAGTGGACTCAGACACTGTGCCGAAGGATCTACCGTGTTTTTCAGCCTTCCTAAAGCACATAAAGCACAGCTACTCTCTCAATAAAATTCATGTTAGCCATTTAGCAACGAATCTAGAGTCACCAGGCAGACAGAAGCCCTGCCCATGACGCAAATCTGTGTCTATTGTGAAGCGAATTTGATGCGCGAATGAATCGACTTAAATGATCACGCATCTATTTATGTGCAAATAGAGCAATTTATTCACGCATACTGTGTTCTGGTATGAACACAGCATAAGGAGAAGGGCTAGATAACCCTTGAAACAAAGATTTTCTAGGACCACACTAGAAACTAAGGGGTACAAAAATTTCCCAGAGTTCGCCAGCTACAATGGCAACATGGTCGCTCACGCAAGTCAGGAGATGGACAAATTAGTATTTTTTGGGCATTTATAAGAATTTTTTTACAACAAACAAGCATATGTTTTAATACATTTATAACAGTGTGTGTGTTTCACGGTCATGCTTAAAAAAAAGAAAAGAATTTCCAAGGGAAAGGGGTACAGGGTACAATTGGGATTTGGCCCAAATCCCAGTGTAAGTAGAGTTAACAAGTCTGTCTGTGCTCGAAATTTAAAGGGATAGTTTACCTGAAACTGACAGCTCTTAGCTTTGTAATCCCAAACCCCTTTTTTTCATTATTATTATTATTATTATTTTCTTGACGAGGTGTTTGCTCTTGCATTTACATTAACAAAAGTTAAAAGACTGACATGCTACAGTATTGTTAATTTCTTTTTGTCTTCAGTACTTTCTAATGCACAAATGCACATACATGCATGCTTTCTAATGCACAGCTCAAGATAAAAGGACTCTTTTTTTTCTGGGGAGATGGAAACCATCATGAGCCCCCAAGCAAATCCAGTTTGTTTTTCACCTTGGAATTTGTGAGACCCTGCGTACAGCCATGTGTTCATGTCATCTGATTGTGTTCCTCTGATCAAAGCCTAGTGCTCTGATCACAGCTGAGGGCTGGATAAAGTGAGAGGGAGCTTTCAGAGATCTTTGAAACTCTAGAGCACAGCGTGGTTCATCCAGGGCTCCAGGGTAAGACATGCATGCCTCCTAAAAAACAAAACAAGGCCTGCAGATTTTATTTTTTTTTTTACAGTAAATGTATTTTAAAGAGGTCAGGAAATCAAAATAAATATTACTATGTATTGTCTAGTAATTTTGCCTTATACAGTTGAAGTCAGAATTATTAGCCCTCCTGAATTATTAGCCCCCTGTATATTTTTCCTGAATTTCTGTTTAATGGAAAGAAAAAAAATTCACAGAAGGGCTAATAATTTTGACTGTATACGTAAACTACTCAATATACACTTTTAAACTAATTGTTTTCCTTTTATAAATTGACCCAGATATCACTGCAGGTTTTCTAGGACACTTTCTTTAATCCGTCTATCCTAACATAACTTCCCAGTGCATGTTCACGAAGCAAACTAACCTGTTAACTAGGCAAGAGAGTGCGGTTCATGAGTGTTTGATGAACGTTCAGCCCTGCGGGTGCTGGAAGTCTGCCACAGCCTTTCAAACATTCAGAAGTTTTTACCTGTGCATGAGTGCTTTCAGTGTAAATGTCTCCTCATTCCAATAAGCTTCTTTAGCCATATTAGTATCAAGACTCAACTGCTGTTATTCATTTTAATTTTTAATACAGCAAGCAAAAAAAAAAAAAAAAAAGTTGTACAAAAAAAAAAGGACTTTTTAAAAACTTTTTTAAAGTGAACGTATGGCATTGCTAAAAAGGTTTGTGTGTGTGTGTGTGTGTGTGTGTGTGTTTGGTGTAATGCAATTGGTTTACATATTTAATGGGTGTGACAAGATCTCGTGTTACAATATTTTGCGAAGTATTTTTTTAAGATTTTGCTAAATATTTTGCAGTGTTTGCGTGTCCTTTACTGCATAGAATTAATTTAAAATAGAAGTAAAATAACATTACAAGTTAATTACAAAGGCAGCTAAATAGTTTTGCATTTTGTGATTTTATTTTTTTTCATTCGTATAATGCATCATTGAGGATTTCTTAAAAATAGTGTCTCGTTCTTGTGAATCAAATCTCGTGTCTTGTCTAGTCTCGTGGACTAAGCATCTCATCACACCCCTAATATTTAAGGTAAAAAACACATTATCTTCCATATCTTTTTATATCATTTATTATTGTTGCTGGTATCTACCTTGCTTTTCTTTTCTTTTTGCCCCGTCTAAGTGGCAAAATACCTCAACTGTGTGATGGAAATGTTACATTATGCTCCATATCAAATTTGGAGTATCAACTTCCAGTGCAACCCGAATCACATTTCCATGACAAATTTGCACAAATTTTTTGTTATATTTTAGATGTGTAGATAAAAATCTTGTGAAATGACCAACCCAGGCTCATTGCAAATACGTACCCAGGTTTACATTTCTGGGGACAGTGAAATACGTAACCTGTTTTTGCAAATCCACCAGAGGCTGCGGTGTACGCTTTTTGATGATCTCAAATTTCTCTCGAGCGTCCTCTTCTCTCGTAAATCCACCAGAGGACGCAATATACACTTCAGCCGACCAGGCCAGCTTGCTATCGACCGACTGACTCACCCACCCCCGTCCCTAAACCCGGCCGATAATGTTTTCAAAAGCAATCTACAAAAAGAAAAGCGGTCATGGCAGATGTACCTCTGGCTACATAATTCGCACTTTCCAGAAATTTAGACAGGCGTACATATCCACAATGAGGCTGTGTTGGAAATGACAGTTTCCATTCATTACGTATTGTGACTGAATTCGTCCTTTCATGACAAGTCATTCTAAAAATAATGGCGACTGACATTAGGCTTACAGATATCACGGTCAACGCACATTATTTTTTTAATTTATTATAATCACTTTTACTTTACAAGCTGACTGTCGGCCATTGTGATTCGCTGGGCTGTTGGTCGCCCCTCATCGTGTTAACGTTGGATCGAATTGGCCAGATTCAACATGTAAAATCGCCATCAGCCGTCGGCTGAAGAGAGGGCTCTGATTGGTTATTCAGCAACAAATCAAACTGCAAGAATAAAAAAAATAAAGTGACATAACTACAAGTAAAATTTCTTATAAAGGAGGAACACAAAGAATTTGGCTCTAGTTTTGATACATTTGTCAAATATATGCAAACCATATGGATGTCAGACATATTTGCACAAGCACAACCCTCTGTGGTGAATGACAATTACTGTAATAACGGTACTAAACACTTCTAAACAAGTGCTCTGTTTTCAGTCATCTGTCGTCCATTTTGTTTGTTTATGTGCAGCTTTTTGGTCCAGAAGCGAGCCGATGTAAAGATGTCAGAAGCTCATTTTAATACTGGAGCCACAATTTGTCTTTATATTCAATATCTTTGTATTCCACACTATGTTTGTCATAAAGTGCTCTGTGATGCAACATGCCATTCTGGATTTTGCTTTCGCTTGTACGGTGGCCTTGAATTGTCAAAACTCCTCCCCTCAATCTGAATTATTTTGAAGGTGCAGTAGGTGATCTGCCAAAATGCTAACGAGTAAGCATAATATCTTTGAAACACAGTCCCTCCCCTGCCGTCCAAAGCCACGCCTCCTGAAACACGAGCACCTTAAAGATGGCAGCAGACAACCCACTAGTTCACGTCATTCGCCAGGTAGAAAACTTTACAGTGCTTTATAATACTGCAATTCTGAACGAAAAACTGTATTATATCTAGCACGTTTTCAGTTGTGTAGCAAAACTTGTCATCATAGGCAATATTTCATGCATGCAAGGATCGCTGGTCTCACTCTCTCATGCGCTGTCCTAAAGCGACTACTGTATGCTTAGTGGTTGGCCGGTGGGGTGCAGGAATTACACTTATTACGAAGCCATGCTTACATGCTATTTCAGACCGAATATTCTGAGTAGCATGGCAAACAAAATAGGGAGCGCATCACAGGCTGTCATTGTTCAAAAATGAACCGATGTGAATATAAAATCAAATTCACCACAGCAGGCTAGGTGGAATAGCGCTGTTTACTTATGTTTTGTTGTTAAACTAAATAAAAACCCACATTATCGATGCTGTAAAAGGTCCCTTATGAAACTGAAAATAGTCACATCAGTCTTTCACCAGAAGATTTCAGTGGCTGAACAACACTTCTGTGCATATAACCCAATCATAACAACACAATCTAACAAATAAAAAATGTGGTGGCGTGAACTTTAGGTCTTTTTTGTTTGTGTATACATTTGGGCGGTGATCTATCGCCACACAATAAAAAATGTTTTATTCATTCATTCATTCATTCATTTTCATTTCAGCTTAGTCCCTTTATTAATCTGGGGTCGCCACAGCAGAATGAACCGCCAACTTATCCAGCATATGTTTTACGCTGCGGATGCCCTTCCAGCTGCAACCCATCTCTGGGAAACATCCATACACACCCATTCACACTCATACACTACGAACAATTTAGCTTACCCAATTCACCTATACCGCATGGTTTTTGGACTTGTGGGGGAAACCGGAGCACCCGGAGGAAACCCACGCGAACACAGGGAGAACATGCAAACTCCACACAGAAACGCCAACTGACCCAGTCGAGGCTCGAACCAGCGACCTTCTTGCTGTGAGGCGAACGTGCTACCCACTGCGCCACTGTGAGGCCCCAAAAATGTTTTATTGACATAATAATAATAATAATAATAATAATAATAATAATAATAATAATAATAATAATAAT
>CAIGQW010053650.1:3659965-3672066 GCA_903798125.1 Danio choprae | reverse complement strand
TACATTAAAGATGCATGTGAAGCAGCTACCGATATGATACATTAAAGATATCTATAGGTTGTGTAAAATATATGCTGGGTTCATTCCGCTGTGGCGACCCCTGATGCATAAAGGGACTAAGCCAAAGGAAAATGAATGAATGAGTAGGAGAGAGTGTATTTTCAAACCTCTCACATGTCACTCTCTAATTCAAACACTCATACACTATGGGCAATTTAGTTTATCCAGTTCTCCTATACCGCATATCGCGGTAACCTGAACACCTGAAATAAACCCACACTAACATGTGGAGAACATGCAAACGCCTCACAGAAAGGCCTCCCGGCCCAGCGGGGATTCGAACCAGCGACCTTTTGGCTGTGAGGCTACAGTGCTAACCAAGAAACAAGAAATCTCATTGGTTGCAGAATCAGCAGAGGCTTACGCAACTTAACGGCATGTAATAAAACATGAATTTAAATAATGTAATATTTTTAAATTCCTCCAGATTTAGAGAGATTTTAACAGATTTAGTTACTAAAGCGTTTGGATCACCAAAATTCACTGTAATCATCAGCTTAAGAGAAAAGCAGGATGCACCTTCATTTCGCCTGATAATAGTCAGCAAAGTGACTGGAAACTACACTTGTTGACATTTGACCACTGTATTTATTGTGCCTTATAGTCTAGCCTAATAAGAGAACAGGTGATATATTAAAGAAACGTTTCACTTGAAATCTTTGACACAATTCCAGAGAAGATTTTGCTTAATCCTAGCTATTATATATCCTAGCTTATATCTCTGCTTATCCAGTTTGCTGGCACATTCATTAGTTTTTATGCCCTGGTTGCCTTTCAAAACATCACTCGAGAAGGTGTGTGTGTGTGTGTGTGTGTGTGTGTGTGTGCGCGTGTGTGTTGAAAGAGAGTTGTGGCCACAGTAGCTCCAGGTTTGAAATTGAATCCTGTGGTTTAAATGGGGGGGAATCCATTTAGCCATCATATCTCTGACTGCTGCATCTCTGAAGCATTGCCAGAATTCCTGTTTCTAGTCGCTTCTGTATATTGTATCCACAGAGGTATGCTTCAAGGTGACATAGATGGGCATTCCATCCATACAGCCTGAAGAACGTTTTGAATGAGTGTTATGAAAACACACAGTAGTTCAACTTTCAGTAGCAATGAGTATTTCATATATCATTGTCAGATAGTGCCACTTGCGCAAATGAAGTGACATCCCAGCAAGAGCACAATTAATAGTCTTTATTCATTCTTTTAAAGTCTCTATGAAGGCAAAACTGATTTTTTTTTTTACTTGCACTGATTAATTGATCACACGTACTTTAAAGAGCACCTACTATGCAAAAATCACTTTTATAAGGGGTTTAATACACAGTTGTGTGGCAACAGTCTGTGAATACAACCAGCTTCTAATGGTAAAAATTAATTAATTCTATTGTTATAATCACGCTTAAAAAAAAAAAAGGTCTGCAGAAGCACTTTGATTGACATTCTCCCTTTGTACATGTCATCGGAGGGGCAAAATAATACATTATTTATAGAATATTTTGAGCTGAAACTTCACATACACACTCTAGGGATGTCAGAGACTTATTTTACATAACAGGTCCCTTTAAAGCTTTTTAATACTGTGCTTCAGTATAGGGGAGAGCGGTGACCTCGAAGGCCTGACAAGATTTGATTTCGAGGCTATAACAGTGCGTTCATAATGCAACACTTGATGGAGCTGCCAAATATCACCTGATTTTAGGAGCGTGTCCCGCAGTTAGGTCAGAATTTCAGTTAAGTGCAACAAGAGGTTCTTTTTTTCTTTATTACAAGTTGTGTTTCTCGTTTCATGTGTCACACTAATGATTAATCTACAGGTTCTTTAGTGCAACAACACGTCCTTAAGTTTGAAATGTCTGAGTTCTTCAGTTTAAAAGCAAATCAGGTTTAAATGGCAAAAGTTCCTGTGGGGACAAAAGTAACACTTATTTATGTCCCACTGCTAATAGCCATGCCTTATTTTTTACTTCCATATTAGTTTTCAGTGTTTTATAAGATTAATGCATATTGCCAATATTAATAAAAACATTTTAACATTTTGCATTGTTGGGTTGCTGTTGAAACATTTGATGGAACTGAAATTGAAAATGAAAATGCTGTTTAATTTTTTATTTTTTTTTTTTTATAAAAAAGGACAATATATATTTTATTTTAAATATATATTATATAATATATATTTGCAGTGAACATTAACAAGGTCATAGTCAGATATATTTAAAATAAACAAGATTAAGCCATGGGTATTACGGTGGCGCAGTGGGTAGCACAATCGCCTCACAGCAAGAAGGTCACTGGTTCGAGCCTCGGCTGGGTCCAAACACATGCGGTATCAGTGAATTGGGTAAGCTAAATTGTCCGTAGTGTATGTGTGTAAATGAGTGTGTATGGGTGTTTCCCAGTGATGGGTTGCAGCTGGAAGGGCATCCGCTACGTGAAAACATATGCTGGATAAGTTGGCGGTTCATTCCGCTGTGGTGACCCCTGATTAATAAAGAAACTAAGCCAAAAAGAAAATGAATAAATAAATGAAGATTAAGCCAGTAAATCTAGCTAATATTGTTGTGTTGCTTTTGACCCAGCCGTGTGCTACTTTCATCCCTGCTGATGGGGTCAAAAGTAACAATGTGCAACTTTTGTTTAAAGTGAAGTTATACTGGAGTTGTTCTACATTGATACAAAATAACACCAGATATTGAAAGGGCACTCTTGTGAGTTTGTAATCACAGCAAAAATATATTTCTGCTAAAAAAAACATTACCATTTTTCATAAAAATCTAATTTTAAAAGATACTTCCGTCCCTGCTCTTCCCTACATGTAACACATACTTACTCATGTTAAGATAACTTCACAAAAAAGACTAAGCAGTGACCCTGTAATTTAAGAAATTGCAAGTTGTACTATAATATTGTACAGTGTCTTGGTATTCATATTTAGTCTTTGTGACAATCTCCCCACCCGATGAACAACCCCAGGCTCTTCTGTTTAAAGCAAAAGTTGAAAATTAGCCATCTCTGGAGATCTAAAACATATTACATAAAACCCACAGCCATAACACTTGATGTGCAATCATGCAGAGACAGGTAGGCATTAAATAAATATGCTTCACGCTTTACGACCATTGTGTTCAGTGATAGAGATGAAGCACTGCTACAATTTCGCTCAACTTTTCCAACACACGAGGCTAACAAGGCATGAGCTAATGAATGTTGCATAACATTGCATTCGTCAAAATGCACCCACACAAATGGTCTGATCGCAAAACAGACATCTGCTGTGAAACTGAACAGACAATGAGTGGCTGGACATCTAAGAGCATTTCTGAGGGTGAAGACCACTAACTTCATTAGAGAGCTCTCCCTCAGGAAGCAAGCAGACGGCTAATGGGAACTAAGAACTACTTACGTTAGCGTCTGGTTCAATGAAGCACGACCGGCATGCTTGGTTGTACTTTAGGCTTTGTTCTATCTAAATTAATTTAAGGTGGCTCAGTGGATTTCAGTGGCTCACGGTGACCAAATTAGCTGCTGGAACACATTAGCAGAATGCAGCGCAGTTGTAAACGTCTTTTCAGATCAGGCCAAGAAAAAACATGCTTGAAGTGTCATAAGGATATGCGAAACTGAGCAAACAACATCTATTATTAAACTAGATTTTTTACATTCTCTGAAATGAATTTTAAATGGTGTTTGTGCAAAACATAGTTGTATGATCCGGTTAAATGCATCACTTTAAATGCATTCTTTCACACTATCATTAATATCTTTTAAAATATTACGAACAGCAGATATGCTGAGATTGTGCAGAGTCACTTGATCAGATCCAAGACCCGTAAGGAAATGATGCCAACCCTGACAGAGTTTTGCTAATGCATTGCTAATTTTGCTAATGTTTTTTTTAAATGGCTAGAACAGCCCAAAATTAAAATCCTGCCATTATTTACTGATCCAAGCCTGTTTGAGTTTCTTTTTTTCTGACGACAGATACTGATACAGGTTGGGGGGAAAAACAGCCATTGATTTCGGTAGTGTTTGACTATTGATGTGGATGCTTGTTCACAATATCTTTTTTTTGGAGGGGTGGGGGGGGGGGGGGTTCAACAAAAGAAAGAAAATCATTTAATACAAGTTTAGAACTACTTTAATGTTAATACATGGTGTAAAGCCCCCTTTAAAGGGACAGTTCACATGAAAAGGATGGTAACCATTGCATATTATTATTGTCATGTTATTATTATTATTATTATTATTATTATTATTATTATTATGGTCTGTAGTTACCATCAACAGTTTGGTTGCATTTTTTTTTTCTTTTGGGTTTAGCAGAATAAAGAATCCCAGAAATATTTATGAGTAGCGGATGACTCATGAGTTGTCATTTTAGACAATTCATCCCTTCAAAGTGTTATGTTTATTAGTTCAGTCAGCAATCTGCCATTCTGAATGCCATTAAACAAAAACCCATTAACTGTCGGTTTCACTTTTTGAACATAGAACATATACTAAATAAAATATGTATTTTACAAAACCATAGTTTTACCATAAAATTGTCAGAGAATCAAAGCTAAACATTTCAACAATTTCTTATTCCAAATTTGAAGTTGATATCTCTAAATTCAGTAAGGTCATGTTCAGGCGCAGTACATTGCCACCAGATGACATTCAGTTTCCATTGTGTATGGTTTGAGGAGCCATGTGAACCATGTTTTTTTTTTCATACTATTCACAATATTAGTAAAGTATATTTGTAAATTTTTAAAGTAAGACAAAGCAAGAATGTTTGCTTAACTTAGTTATTTTTGCCATTCCAAACATTTTTAATCTGCACTTTTAAAGTGTGAGTTTGTGCTTGCAGGAGAGAATGCAGTCAAATCTGATGGAATGTAAACATAAACTTCTAAAAAAATCATTGAAATTATAACTTGGAGCAAAATAATGATTATTACCAGTAAATCTGACTGAAGCTTTCATCGGCTAAAACCAGACTCAAATACCAGACAAAAAATAACAAACAGTAAAAGGTTTATTAAAGGGTTAGTTCACACAAATATGACAATTTTCTCACTATTTACTCACCCTCAATTGGTTACAAATCTTTATTAGTTTCTTTATTCTGTTGAACACTAAAGAAGCCCGTTTGAAGAAAGCCAAAAACCTGTAAACCTTCATGTTGTCCCAACACAAATCGATTAAGTTAACTTAGTAGTTTTGTTTAATCCACTTAAATTTGTAAAAACAATTAAGTTGTCCACCCCAAAATCTTGAGAATGGTGTTGATTCAGCTCATTTTAAATAAGTAGTTTGAACTAGCATTTTTTCAGTGTAGACTTCCATAGTAGGAAAAACAAATACTATGAAAGTCAATGGTTACAGATATCCAATTTTCTTCAAAATATCTTATTTTGTGTTCAGCAGTAGAAATAAAGACAGGTTTGGAACAAGTAAAGAGTGAATAAATGATGGCAAAATTCTCTGAATTGGGTGAACGATCCGTGCTTTTTAAGCAGGGCTAAATAATTACACTAGTCCATTATATTTCATGATTACAGACATAATATTATGATGTATCATCATATGAAGAATACAAACAGAGTGACAAATTACACACCAAATGTGACTAATAAAGAGTGTTTTAATACTCCATGCAGAATGAGCGATAGCAAAAGTGATGTTTACCTTAGCAAACGCCCGCTAATGAAAGTGCTGCGGGCTACAGTAATATTTTATAAGATGATAAAGCGCAGCCACATTAATTAATCTCGAGGAGATGAACACTGATAAATAAGACATTTAAGCTTCGTCATGATGAGACATCGAGACAGAACTTGTCGTTTAGCTCAGCATCAGTGGAGATTTTGCGTGAAGCACAACAGGAGTGGAAACTAATTGCAAACGGTTTTATCTCTGCCTCATTGAGCGGGAAAACAAGGGTCTGATGTTTTTTATTTGAGCAGCGAGCCATCTGTAGCTCAACAATATTCACTATCAGACATTAGCATTTGTTTACCTCATGGAGAGCTCACCGAGTGCAACCAGGTAGGCAGCAGGCCCACATTTACTGTGTTTGTTTGTTCGTTCGTGTGCTGTATCTCTGTGTGTTTGTGTGCGTGTGTGTAACTCATCCTGTTGTGACCACAGCTGCTCCTACCCTCCTCTTCTGCTCCATTTCCTCTACATCAGCCATACAATACAGCCAACCTCAGATGCCCTCACACACACACACACACACACACAGTTCTTAATGCAAATGAATGCACCCCAATTAAAAAACTTATTAAATTGCTTAACTTATTTATATATATTTTTTATGTTAAAACTTTCTATTATCTGCTTACAAATACACTTTAAAAGAGACTTTTAAGGTTTAAATGAATCGGCAATGACTTTGGCATTAAATATAAAAAAAACACTTTCAATAACAGTCAGTGTATTTGTCAGTATTACACCATTTTCTGGGGGAATTAAGACATTTAACAATGCACTATTTATAGCACATACACCGTTACTCACCCACACGCGTACTGAATTAAGATCACTAAATAAAGTTAAGTCAGTTCAACTAAATTTGTTTATTTCAATTTATCAAGTATTCATTGGATTTAAATGATTTTTTAATTAAGTTGAACTTACTCAACGGTCTGAATTTAGACAAACAAATTTAGTTAAAATGGACTTAATTTTATTGAGTTATCGTAATGTAAAAAAAAAAGCAGTATGTTCAGCCCAATTTAATTAAGTAATAAATTGCTTAACTTACTATTTATTTTTATTTTATGTTAAAATTATCCATAAACAGCTTACAAATACACTTAAAAGGGGTAAATGGGCCACTATATAACATCTGTTCGTGAAATTACATGAACAACACACACGCATGCACGCACGCACGCACGCACGCACGCACGCACGCCCTGCAGAGAGAAGGCTGCAGGCCTGAATGAGTTACAGCTTGACCTGCAGTCTCCTCTTCCAGATCCCCTGAAGCACCTTAACAGACTAACCCATGAAATGTCATTTGAATGCTGTCCCCCCCCCTCACTGACCACCATGACGGTCCACACACAGCAGTCCTGGGTTACTGAGCTAGACTCCTGGCAAATTTCCATTACAAATTTATCAAAACAAAAAATAATAAATAAATAAAAAGTTATGTGATATTTTCTACATGGAAATACAAAGACTTAAAGCAAAATAAGTGTTAAGAATTAAGAATTAACACTCGCCACAGCGGAATGAACCCCCAATTTATCCAGCATATGTTTTACGCAGCGGATGCCCTTCCAGCTGCAACCCATCTCTGGGAAACATCCATACACACCCATACACTACGGACAATTTAGTCTACCCAATTCACCTGTACCGCATGTCTTTGGACTTGTGGGGGAAACCGGAGCACCCGGAGGAAACCCACGCCAACACAGGGAGAACATGCAAACTCCACACAGAAACGCCAACTGACCCAGCCGTAAAATACAAAATTCTAAACAATATTTTAGCTCCATTTATAATATGATTTGTTTGCAGATTGGATCTTTATACAAGAAACTACAAAGACGTCTTTTACATTTTTAAGAATGGGGTCCATTTCAGGAGGAAGATCTTTATGTTTTATGGTCCATGCCATCTAAAATATTGAAAATCTTAGAGACTTAGAGAGCCAGAATGCTCACATTTTATTAAAACTACTGAATCTTTGCAGGCACCTGAGCTCTGTGTCTGATTTAAAAAGTAATGAGTTTTTATGAGTCTTCATGTTCCTTTTGATGAATCTCATGAGTCATCAGTTCGAATCAGTTTAACAAATCTGCTCTGAATGAATTATTGAATCTGCGGTTACTGAATAAACGTCTGACTCACTTTTCTGACTCAGAGTTTTCCGCAATGTCTGCCTCAAAATGAAGCAAGTAGTGTTTTGTCTGGTTACTCAAATGAGAATATCCACATATTTTAGATTAATATGTCTTTTAGTTGTTTAAAAAAATAAATGAATGTAATTTCAATTAAAATAAAAAGTAAATTGTTTAAATATTAATATTTATTCACATTTTATTGGCAATTATTCAATAAGTTTAATCTTAAAAGCTCAGATAATTTAGCTTTTTTGCAGTAAATCTTTCTAAATGTGTTTATTAACTTTAAGCTTAATTTATTGAATTTATTTTTGACTGTAGACTTTGTTTAAAGTTTAAAACATCTCCTGAAATTCTAGAAGAAACACAAGATCTCTATCTTTTCAGGAATATTTAATAAACATGGTTTTGTTTTACCATTTAATTGCATTTAACAAACTGTGGACAAGATTTTTTTTAGATTTTTGAATTTTTCTTTGAATTATAGATTTTCCCCGGCATGCTCCAAAACTCCTCTATTTTTAAAAGTGTATCCAAAATTAAAATTCTGTCAGGATTGTGTGAGAAGATGGCATAATATTTTATTTCCGAGTGGACTTTTCATTTAAAAAGATCCCATTTCTCAGTCCTAGCAGTTTGAGGGTGTAAATGTTGAAGTAATAAAGCTGATGTTCAGGTTTTTTCTCTCTCAGATCAGCAATAAAGGTCACATTCCTTTGCACTTCATTACACTGGTGCTCACAGAACCTGTGTGGGCATCTTTAAATCCTGCACCCCTTATTTAGGATGTGTAAACACTCCAGTGCCTTCTCAAAAGCAGGACCATTAGAAGGTGAAAAGAGCACAGGCTTTGACTCATTTCCCTGATTTCTCAGCTAACGAGGAACATTCTAGAACTTTGACTAATGTGGAATGAGATGTGAACAAATGTTCTTCCAGTAAGGTCAAAAGAGCATCCTTTAAACTATCAGATTTCAGAAAATTAGCTGTTATTTATAAGTCATTCGGGGAACTTTTTGTGTGTGTGTGTGTGTGTGTGTGTGTGTGTGTGTGTGTGTGTATGTGTGTGTGTGTGTGTGAGAAAGATTTTCATCTGGATATTCATCTAATCTTTCTTTTTTAACTTTACTAGTGTATTAAATGTTACCCAACGGGCATCTTGATGTCAAAACGTCATTAAAAAATTAAAATAAAGTCAAAAACATGTCACAAAACACATCCATTAGACATCCACACATTGACATCTAAAACTGGCATTGGGGTCTGTCCTGTAATTGATGTGATGCCAATGTTAGATGTCAATTTGATAATGTTTTGACATCAAGTTAATCAAATCGATTGGCATTTTTGTCATGTTTTTTTTTTATGTTGTTTTGACTCATTTCCCTGATTTCTCTGACTAACATGTGTTGGATGTCAAAAAAGGGTTTCATTTGGATATTCATCTAATCTTTCTTTTTTAACTTTACTAGTGTATTAAATGTTACCCAACGGGCATCTTGATGTCAAAATGACATAAAAACACGTCAAAAATGCAAATCGATTTGATGTCAAAACCTTGACGTCCATTAGACACCCACACATTGATGCCCTTTTGACCACCAAAATAACAACAGAAAAAGTATTATAATATAAAAAATGTTTTATTCATCTGAACCCTTCATCTAAAAATCCCAAATTGACGCTGTATTTTGTATCCCTACAATGAATGTACCTTGATGTCAAAACAACATCAAACTCACATCTAAAATTGGCATCAAAGGAATGTTCTGTAATTGACATTTGTCGCCAATGTCAAATTATATAGATGTGTAAAATGTAATAGATGCTGATTTGATGTTGTTTTGACATCAAGTTAATCAAATCGATTAGCATTTTTGACATGTTTTTTTATGTTGTTTTGATCAAATGAATTTGCATTTTTGACATGTTTCTTTTATGTTGTTTTGACATGAAGGAGTTTGTAAAAGTAAAAGAAACAACAACAAAAAAACACTTTTACTTGGCTCAAAAGTTTGACACTGTAAAAATAGATTAGTTACTTTTACTTTAAAAAGTGTTAGAAGCCCATTGCAACTTCGAACTGTTAAGTTGACAACTTTATTTTTAGAATTATATATTATATTATATCTCACGACAATTCGTACATTTTTTTTTATTTAGTGCCTCATTCGTACAATTTACTCATCTCCCAATGATGGTTGGGTTTCGGGGTGGGCTTTGGTGCCATGCCTCTTTTTAAAAATTGGATTTTCATATGACTGAACTTCTATGAATTCGTAGGAATTAGCCATTGAACTGACAAAATGTAAAATAGTTATGTTTCCTTGTGAGATACAGTAAGGCTGAGTTACACACATGGTTCATTTACATTTCATTTTAAGGCAACGGGTTTGCTCACTGTTTTTAAAATGAACTAATCACTTTTTACAGTGTAGAGAACATTTGAAATTAAAACTTCATATTGCATGCCGAAAAACAACAACAACAGAATCCGTAGAGAATCGTTCAGAAATAATGTCTTTAAAATTGTGTTGGAACATCATCAAAATGTTCTTAGAGCATGTTTCTGTCAGCTGCAGACTAATGTTCTGACAAGGTTCTCTGAAAGCTATAAACAAACAATAATTTTAATAGAACATTTATCACAATTCACTGGTCCTTAATAGGATTCCCAAAACATCAATTATTAAATCTATGATTTTTTCTCTCCAAATGTTTTAGTTAAATGTCTATATTTTTAACTACTTGATAAAAGTCTATAAAATATACAAAAGCATTGTAACATTTTATTACTGTTTGCAGATTCTGCAGAATCCACTAATATCGTTCAAAAACACTATAGTATTTGCTAAAAATTACTATAGTATTTTTTTTTTATGCGGGTTACATATAATTGAAAATTTCTTTGGTATCACTGGGTAATGTGGCACGGTTCGTAGCTTTTTTAACCATTATCAATTTGTAGTACATGTCAATGAAAAGGTATCATGCAATTTAAAGGTTAATTATGGAGTACCACAGGGCTCAGTTCTCAGACCATTGCTTTTCACACATTACATGCTACCCCAAGCAAATATCCTTAAGGAATATGGAGTGTTGGAGTTTTTTTCGACTGTTATGCTGACAATTAAATTTGGTGTGTGTGTCTGTGTGTGTGTATGTATTTTTCAACAAATGTATTAGTTGGATGTTGTTAACTACTCGATACAAAAGGTTTATAAAATATACAAAAGCATTGTAGAATTTTTATTACTGTTTGCAGATCCCGCAGAATCCTGATAAATATACAGTAATACACTTTACTAATATCGTTCAAAAACACCGTAATTTTTGCTAACAATAACAATAGTATATTTTCATGTGGGTTAAATATGATTGAAAATGACTTTGGTATTACTGGGTAATGTGGCATGGTTCAAATGGCTTGTAACTTTTCCATCCATTATCAATTTGTAGTACATGTAAATGAAAAGGTGTCATGCAAATCAAAGGTTAATTATGGAGTACCACAGGGCTCAGTTCTCAGACTATTGCTTTTAACACTTTACACTTGCCCTAGGAAATAACCTTAAGGAACATGGAGTGTTGGAGTTTTTTTTCAACTGTTATGCTGACTATTAAACTTGATGCGTGTCTGTGTGTTCGTGTGTATATTTTTTTCAAAAAAATTGATTAGTTGGATGTTAACTACTCTATACAAAAAGTTTATAAAATAAACAAAAGCATTGTAGAATTTTGCTACTGTTCGCAAATTCGGCAAGATGATAAAATGGAATGTTTCCTGAAAAAAGAAAACAAATGAACAAATCTTTTGGTTGAATTGTAAAGGTGTTTCCATATAATTTGGTTGAATATGAATTTTGTGGGAAATAGTATTGCGCAATTTATCATCAGGACTGGCAACAGTGACAAATGTTGAGCTGGCACGAGCACTGTGTAATTATGTCAACTGTAAAGAAGCAATTTAAGTGTTTTGAGAGATTGGAATGTACAGTAGTGTCCATGGGAAACTCACACTGTGATAGTTTGAATAGACAAAAAGTAAAAGTAGCGAAAGTAAAAATGACAGTTTAAATATAAGAGGAAAAAGTGATTTTGTACCCAATCACTCTAAATCCAAATAATATTTTTCTGTGGAACACATTTTTTAATCCGAATGTGTGTGTGTGTGTGTGTGTATATATATATATATATATATATATA
>CAIGQW010053650.1:3629831-3639965 GCA_903798125.1 Danio choprae | reverse complement strand
CACAACCATTGTTAAGGCTTGAAAAAATCGATTAGGCCACAGAGAGACATGGGCTGTGTGGAAATGTCGAAGGCAGCAAAGAACTCTGGGACACGACTGAAGGAGAGCTCCATGACGTAGAGGGATGGGCTTTTTGTGAAGTTGTGGCTTCCCCAGCGGTAAAACATGTCCGACGAGTGGATCCAAGTGCTCAGGTTAAGCTGACGGATTATCCATCAACACTCCTGGTAGTTAATGCAGTGCTTCTGGTTTTTTTTTTTTTTTCTAGAGTTATCTTTTACACAAGTATGTCGGCGTTTGGATGTGCAGTAAGGAATTGATTCTCTGCATTTTCTTATTGCAGGTGGTGACACGTGAAAACAGACACAGGTTGGTAGAAACTTCTCATATCACAGTGCAGTAAATCCTCAATGAAATGTTTAAAAAATAAAAGAGTAGCGTGCAAAGTGATTTTCAAGGGCTGGGCTTCTGACTTCTCTGAATGTTTGGAATGCAGAAATGCTTTGTTTTCTGATGGCCACAAGAATCTTTCCTCTCTCTCCCTTTTTTTCTTTCTTAAACACCTACAGTTTCTTTTCAATAGATCAATGTTAGAGATTGACATTTCTCAGATACTTTTTTTTTGGGGGGGGGGGGGATAAAAAATGTGCTCAGCATAAATGAGTACACCCCTCACAGATATCCCATTTAAATTAATTTAGTTTCTATACGATGTTTTACAATAATATATTTGTGCATATACAATAGATTAGTCAATACCAAAGACAAAACTGTAACTAATCTAACCAAGCCAGGCTCATTCTGAAAACGTACTGCTATATACATTTCTGGAGAGCGCCAAATACTTCCCAGGAGCTATGTTTTGTGCAGTTTTTGTTTTCGCGAATCCACCAGAGGCCGCTGTTTATGCTTTTTGGGATCTCAAATTTCTCTCACGAGTGCCATTCACGCCTGCTGTTCTTAAGTAAATCCACTGCTGTCGACTGACTGACTGACTGACCAATCGACTGACCCACCCTCCTCTTTCCCTAAACCCAACTGACAGTTTTAAAAAGCAATCCAGAAAATGAAAAGCCCTCGCCTGATTTTTACCACGTTTTCATATTTGACCACATTCTCACCCTGTTTTTACTTGTTTATTTTTAATTTTTTGGCTTTTTTTTTTGTTTTTGTCTTACCCGCTTTCTGGAACCGGTCTTTGCCAGATTCGAACCCCGTTGTAGTGGTCAACTCCTCTCTGCATCTCAAGTCCGCCGATGCATATGGCGAGCTACTGGAGAAACTGGGAACAGCAGGAAAGCCGTCCATACTGAGATAAGCGGTCAAGCTGGTAAGCGTGAAAAGGAACGACATCATTTAAAAATGAAATGCAGCCATACGTACTTCTGGCTACATAATTTGCGATCTCCAGAAATGTATATAGGGGTACGTTTTCAGAATGAGCCTGTGTTGAATCTAACAACAAAAAATGAAAGCTTAATATCAGAGTCCAAATATTAGTACACCCAAATTAATATGCTGGGCGAAAATAAAAAATTCTAATTTAACAAACAGGAAAAAATTTAACATTTTGTTGAAATTTTGTAGTTTGGAATTATTTTTTGCAATAATTTGTTTGAATTTAAATTTATTATCTTTCAATTCCAAAAGATGTAAGGTGACCAAACGCATACTTTAATGAATATTTAATAAAAATGTTTTGTCTGCATCCACCCCAAATTATTGGATATAATAACTAAAAAATGTATAATTTTTTTTTATGCTGAGCACTGTATATTTGTGAGATCGTATATACAGTGGGTATGGAAAGTATGCAGCATCATGCTGTGGGCGGTGGTTTTTCAGTGGCAGGAACAGGACAACTGGTTGCAATTGAGGGAAAGATGAATGCAGCCAAGTACAGGGATATCCTGGACGAAAACCTTCTCCAGAGTGCTCAGGACCTCAGACTGGGCCGAAGGTTTACCTTCCAACAAGACAATGACTCTAAGCACACAGCTAAACTAACGAAGGAGTGGCTTCACAACAACTCCGTGACTGTTCTTGAATGGCCCAGCCAGAGCCCTGACTTAAACTCAATTGAGCATCTCTGGAGGGAAAGACCTAAAATGGCTGTCCACCGACATTTACCATCCAACCTGACAGAACTGGAGAGGATCTGCAAGGAGGACTGGCAGAGGAAAATCAAGGTGTGAAAAACGTATTGCATCTTTCCCAAAAAGACTCATGGATGTATTTGATCCAAAGGGTGCTTCTACTAAATACTGAGCAAAGGGTCTGAAAACTTAGGACCATGTGATATTTCAGGTTTTCTTATTTAATAATCTGCAAAAATGTCAACAATTCTGTAGTTTTCTGTAAATATAGGGTGCTTTCTGTACATTAATGAGGAAAAAAGAACTTAAATGATTTTAGCAAATGGCTGCAATATAACAAAGAGTGAAAAATTTAAGAGGGTCTGCATACTTTCCGTACCCACTGTATATCTGTACACCAACATCTCACTGACATACACACATTTAAGGCTGCACTCGTAAGCATTTGTGTACATTTCAGAATAAAAAAAAAACCCTGAAATGATGGTGTTTCATTGATTCAGTGAAACTCAACCCAGCCCTTAAGTCGAATGATACTGTCGCTTTATAAGTCGAGTCTACAAATGAACGTTGATTCTGCATTCTTAGACATTCTTTTACCGCATTTAAAAACAAAACACAACTGTACCGCGATTCACAGCTGCAGTTAAACGTCAAACACATATTAATAAAGAAAAAAATATATATATTTATATATATATATATATAATTAGAAGCATCACCCAATCGTGACGTAAAATCATCTTGAGTGAGTGTTGAGCTAGAGGCACTGCCACTGTACTGAGGTCCAGAGTCTGTGTGAAAGAGCTGCTTCATTCCTTCACTAGTCTGTAGATGTGATGCTGGGCTCCGTGTTCGCTGTTTGACACTTCGAACACACAGGCCATGCACAGCAGGGTCTCCTGTGTGTCTCTGTTTGTTACCACCTGAAACAGAGCGAGACGTGTGGCATTACTGTACTGTTCACACTCAAGCCAAAGTCACAGCAAACCTGTTAAAAACCTGAGCGGGTGATGTTTTTATTGCAGATTGATTATGTTTAAAAATGCACATTTCAAACAATAAATAAAGTAGTAGCTCCTCCCCTTTTTAAAAAAGCAGCCAATAGCATTTTGTTTTATCGCTCTGCCAGTGAGAGTGTTTGAGCTCAAGCATATCAAATGTGAAGCATCTTGAAGGGCCATGTTAGATACTAAAAAGCATTTGACTGGCCATGATTTGATGACAAACTGAAGTATGAATTGACGTGAATAGTTTAGTGACAGACTACAAAAGTGACAGACTACAAGCTTTACATGTTTATATTAGTTTTATATCTCCATAACACGAATTTTGTTACTGTTTTGGAGCACACTAGCTTATAGATATCCTAAAAACAAACAATATTGACACTAACATCTTAAAAAAACGTTATTTTAGTTTCATGGGACCTTTAAGCACGGTGGAGCTCAAAATGCTTTGCTAAGATGCTAAGAGTCATTATGCAATAGTGTGAACAATATATAATCGTTAAATATTTAGAGATCATTTGTTGCTGATTTAAACAAAATCTTCAATTTAAATGCATTTTAAACGTAGCAATTATTACAGTATGCACAACTATTCAAGGCTAAAGAGATTGGTATGATTTTTTAAATGGTTTTAAAACAAGGAAATATAGTAATGTGTTGTGAAAAATGTTTACCATGTTAATATACTGTAAAATTGTTTATTTATACGGTGCAAAGCAGACATTTTGGCTTCATCATTCCAGGCTTCAGTGTCACATGCTCTTTCAAAAAACCCAAGATAACTGAAATGGTGTTTAAAGGATTGGTTCTCCCAAAAATAATATTTAAAAATGACTGCCAGCTCTGATCTGTATATAATGCATATATAAAAATATAAATACTGACAGGAGAAGTGCAAAAGAAGATTCTTTTTTTGTTCTTTTGTAATTATTAATTTTAGCTTTATAAATAATAAAGCTATAGCTTTACAAATTATGGAGTATTTAAGGTGGGGAAATGGGCTTAAATGTCTTGAAAAATGACAGAACAATACAAACAATATTTAGGATAAAAGAAGTATAAAAATATATAAATATATATATATCTATATATATTTCACATGTTAGGGAAAAATGTGAGCAAAACAAAAGAACAAAAATCAAGACAAACAAAAAATATATAAAATTTTGTCGAAAGTTTGTAGCTTGTAATTTTTTTGCAAAATATCACAAGAATTTAAATGTATTATCTTTCTATTTCTAAGGATGTTTGGTGACTAAAATATCATTTTAATAAATATATACGTTTAATAAATTAATAAATAAATGCTTTGTTTATAGGCAGCAAAATTGCTTATATTCACTGGGAAATGAATAAAAATATTAATTTTCAAAAGAGAACTGTATGGACAAAATTGTTGGTGCCCTTCATATATATATATAAGTGGCATTTATATTTATTCCCCTTCTTTTATTTATTTTGCTACTGGATGTCTTTTTAATGAAGTTTTGTACATTTACATTATTTACATTATTACATTTTCATTGCTTATTCATTTATTTATTCGTCAGTTGTCTTTAAAAAGCCACTCTTAAGTAACCATGTTTAAAAGCCCTGTTTTGTTGCAATGAGGAACATCTTTGACACAAACACACATTACTATTATTCAAAAAGTGTTTCAAACCATTTCCAACATGCTGGTTCATATTTACACGTGCATTGTATGTGCTCAGATCACCTGAGATTTGATGTTAATACCAGCACCTCTGCTCTTTAAATACACATATAGTACACATACACACACGTCTCCCCTCAGTCTTTCTATAATAACAACAACTAAAGGCTCCATCGCAGGTGAGAGTCACAGCCCAGGGAAAGTGCATTAGTAAGACCCTCACTATAGGGGAGAATAGGGCTCTAATCCCTGTGTGTATGAGGGTTGGAGAAAGCAGGAGATTATCAGGCTTTGCACAGCGCCACAGGAATCCCAGGAATGCTGGCTCGTCTCTGCTCCGCCCCCTGCTCTAAGAGAGCTCAGTGATTGGTGGAATCATTAATGATGGACACGCAGACTCACCAATAAGATGGTAAAGTTCTCCAGGACGCTGTTCATCATGTACTTCTCTGGCAGGTGTTTGAGTTTGTGGATGAAGTTGATCATGTATTCACACATGGGAGACCGACTTATTCGGTACACAAAGCGGCCGTTCTCGAAGCGAGCGTACTCCGTCTGAGGGGACAGATGAGAAGAGATTAATCAAATCAAATATCAATTAATTCATGTAATTATATAAACTAAAAATGAAAACATGCCACAACTGGTAAAAAAAATATGGAATAATCTAAATATATAAACACAAGTAATGTTTTAACAGGGTTTCTGCAAGTTTCACCAAGTCAAATTTAAGATTTTTTAAGATCATTATGAATGGAATTTAGACTCATACAGGGCTAAACGCTAAGTTTTATAAAAGATTTAGATTTTCCCTATCAAAAAAAATATTATCATTTAACAAAAGTAATAAGGCGGTTTATTCAGCTGTGGCGACCTCTGATAAATCAGAGACTAAGCCGAAGGAAAATTTATGAATAAATGTAATAATATAATAATAAAACATTTAAATAATTGAGTTATTTCTTAGCAACATCTTTTAAACAATGTGTAAAAACAAGCAAGCTCTAGTTATATACATACTTTTTTTTCATGGACAAATGTTTTAAAAGTGGCAGCACAGTGGCGCAGTGGGTAGCACAATCGCCTCACAGCAAGAAGGTTGCTGATTTGAGCCCCGGCTGGGTCAGTTGGCATTTCTGTGTGGAGTTTGCATGTTCTCCCCGTGTTGGCGTGGGTTTCCTCCGGGTGCTCCGGTTTCCCCCACAAGTTCAAAAACATGGGTAAATTGGGTAAGCCAAATTGTCCGTAGTGTTTGTGTGTGAATGAGTGTGTATGGATGTTTCCTAGTGATGGGTTGCAGCTGGAAGGGCATCCGCTGCGTAAAACATATGCTGGATAAGTTGCTGGTTCATTCCGCTGTGGCGACCCCAGATTAATAAAGGGACTAAGCCGAAAAGAAAATGAATTAATGAATGTTTTAAAAGTTTTAAAAACTATAATAATTTAAATGTATGCACAATAGTCTGCCCAGTGTCCTCAGCAGTAAATACTTGGGGAACTTTTAAACAAATGTTATTATAATTAAATTATTAAACCATTATGGTAAATAGAGTCAAAAATAACATTTTAAAATAAAAAGTTAAAAGTTTTATTGTTGGTGATTGGATGGGTGTTGGCCAGATTGGGTAGCTATACACGAACAAAGGAAAATTAAGACCTATTTAAAAAAGATTTAAGACCTACAACACAATATTGCAGTAAATTTAAGACTTTCTAAGGCCTAAAATTTAGTTTTTGAGATTTAAGACTTTTTAAGACCCCGCGGACACCCTGTTTAAGCTCTTCAAGCTTTTCATTTTCAAACAGTAAACGCCCCGATATAGAGAACTATTAAAATGTAAATATATATATACACACACACACACACAAGTTTATTTTTGTGATGGCCAAGCTGAATTTACAGAATGAAATGTTTCTATATAATATTAAGATTTCTCAAACATAATGTGACAGTGAAGACTTTAATAATAATGCTGAAAAATTGGATTAGATTTTTTTTTGTCATTCATAAATAATACTATTCTTTTAAATTGCTAAATATTTCACAATAATACAGTTTTTTACATTTAAAGTTAATTAAATAACTGCATCCTTTATGAGCATAAGAAGTTGCTTTGAGCTTTTACAGTTATTAAACTAATTATTCCAAACATTCGATGGTAACGTACATGTAAAAAGAACACTGATATTACTAATACCGTCAATATATTATAGGACACAAATCATATTTTATTATGCAGGAGACGATATCTCTAAGTTTTAAAATTGATACAAAATTAATAAAAAATTTGATAAAACAAACCAAAAAATAAAAATAATAAAAATAATTAAAAACATTCCTCATAAAATTCCCCACGACCTAATGCCTGCTGGGTAACATGACTAAACCTAAAGACTAGGAAAATGAAAGTCATTCATCCATTCATTTTCCTTCGGCTTAGTCTCTTATTTATCAGAGGTCGCCACAGCGGAATGAACCGCCAACTATTTCAGCATATGTTTTAGGCAGCAGATGCCCTTCCAGATGCAACCCAGTACTGGGAAAGTAAAATACACAAATCACATGAAGTTATGTCATAAAATACTTCTTAGTCTAATTTAATATATTGGTCATAATATATGAAATAAATTGACTGAGACCAACCATACAGAGCTTATTTGCACTAATAATTCTTTGATTGTTAAAATACTAAAGTCTGTGATGAAAAAAAAAATCTAATAAGTAAAAATAAGTAATTTCTCACATTAGACCATTTGGGAGGGGGGGGGGTTCTCAAAAATTTTTACAATAAGAACTAAAAACTTGTGTTCTGGGTCATTTCTTTTAGGAAAATCGTACTAAGTTACTACTACTCACAAGAGTGCTCTATCAAAATCAGGTGTTATTTTGTATCAATGTAGAACAACTCCAGTATAACTTCACTTTAAACAAAAGTTGCACACTGTTACTTTTGACCCCATCAGCAGGGATGAAAGTAGCACACGGCTGGGTCAAAAGTAACAACAATATTAGCTAGATTTACTGGCTTAATCTTGTTTATTTTAAATATATCGGACTATGACATTGTTAATGTTCACTGCAAACATATTTTATCCTTTATTTTTGCAAAAACAATTAAACAGCATTTTCATTTTAGATTTCACTTCCATTAAATGTGTCAAAAGCAAACCAACAATGTAATATGTTAACATTTTCTACATTTTTTTTATATTGTTTCTTTATTACTGGCAATATGCATTAATCTTATAAAACATATGAGTCAAAACACTGCAAATTCTAATGTGGAAATGAAAAATAAGGCATGGCTATTGGCAGTGGGACATAAATAACAGTGTTACTTTTGTCACCACAGGAACTCCATTTAAACCATTTTACCTTTAAACTGAAAAACTCAGATTTCAAACTTAAGGACGTGTTATTGGACTAAATAACCTGTAGATTAATTATTACTATGACACATGAAATGAGAAACACAATTTGTAATAATGAAAAAAACAACAATAATTTACTTTCTGCACTTAAAAACAGAACAGAAATTCAGAGCTAACTGCGGGACACGCTCCCAAAATCAGGTGATATTTGGCAGCTCCATCAAGGGTTGCATGCTGAACGCGCTGTTATAGCCTGAAAATCAAATGTTGTCAGGGTTTGTTGAAAATCGCTTTGCTAATTTTGTCTAACGCTACTTTTGTCCCCGCTCTCCCTTAATACAGTGAAAATTACAAGTGCAATGTAAATTAATAATTACAATTGTCCTGTAAAATTACAGCACAATTGTAATTGGTAATTTACAGTGCACTTATAAATTTTACAGTATTACTGGGAACCAAAATTGACAGAAATACTGTACATTTCACAGTAATTTGTTACAGTGTAGTATAGTATTCCACTTAGAAGTTACCTCCACTTTCTCCACCACCTGTTTGCCGAATGAGCACACTTTTGTGGAGCAGGTGATGGTCATGTTCTCCGGGCTCTCATACTGACTGGTCACTCCATAGAAGGCCCCGGTCTCATCCTGAATGTTGCAGTTCAAGTCGGCCTATCAACCAATGAGATTGCAGCTTTTAGTATGTGAGGCTATAAAGTCCTTTCAAACACTTACATTCAAAATGAACCTACATCATAACCAAAACCAGCAATATATCTCATTCACAACAAAACTGCCATCTAGTGGAGACTTTCATGATCTATGATACTAATTATCTATGACACCTATTATGCAAAAATAACTTTTATAAGGGGCTTAATCACAGTTGTGTGGTAGCAGTCTGTGAATGTAACCAGCTACTAATGGTAAAAATGTGTTCATTGTATTTTTATAATCACACTTGATTGTCTGCAGGAACACTTTGATAGACGTTCTCTCTTTGTACGTGTCATCAGAGAGTGAAAGTCCCGCCTATTAGTGACGATCTCACTCATTTGTAGCTCCGCCCTCTTTTGAAAAGTGCCCAATCTCATTTGAATTTAAAGCGACAGTCATCAAAATGGCACAATTAGGACCAAAGCCTAGAAGAAGCAGTTTTAGAGTTACAAAACAATATTTGTTTGGTATTTTGTGCTGAATGCTGTAAAAAAGGGGCACAATTGGAAGAATATTGAAATCTAGACACTCACTTCCATTCATCAGTACAAGAAAATATACTATGGGAATTAGGGCTGGGTGGCATGACAGTATAAATTGCTACCGTGGAATACATTTGACCCATAATAGATTATTCTGTGTATTTTGCAACATGTAAATAAGTGGGCGGGGCAAACTCTGAGCATAACTGAAGGAAGCACTGATAGAGAAAAAAGTCTGAGGTGAACTTTAACCTGTGATTAAGATCAACTGTTTTAGATTATCAATTTGAAACTGCGAATGTGAGTACAGAATAACTCTGTGTACAATATCCCTCAGTTAGTTAAACAGTCGCTTGTGTTGCGCTACAGCCTCTACCAACTGAAAGCCTCCCTCAGGTCCTAATGCCGGCCCGGTAACCCGACTAAACCTTAGACTAGGAAAATACACAAGTTATATCATAAAAATGTTTAGTCTTGCTTGATATATTGGTCACAATATATGATAAAAAAAATAACTTATTAACAGTGAGACCAAATATACAGAACTTATCCGTGCTATTAATCCTTTTTCTTTACAATATCGCTCATATTATCAAGGGGCTGCTAGGTTACACTAATAAAAATGAAAGAAAACCGTAACAGAAAAGATATCAGAATCAGCTCTGCCAAAAGGAGTTCGACAATACTGACAAAAATCCAATATTGTGCATCATTACTATATTTAACTCGATCTAAATAAAAGAAAAACGTTTTATCCCTTTTTGTTGATTTTCTGGAATAACTAACTAATAAAGTAACTATATC
>CAIGQW010053650.1:3617386-3629821 GCA_903798125.1 Danio choprae | reverse complement strand
GTGAAATAAAATGACTCATACCGTTAAATCAATTTTTGGTTGTACTGCCCAAATGGATGTCAATGGCAACCAGTTTCTTCAAAATAACAATGAAATATCGTCTAATATTCAACAGAAGAAGGAAAATCATGAAGGCTTGAAATAAGTGGAGTGTAAGTGATGACAGAATTTACCTTTCTGGGTAAACCGTCCATTTAAAAGCACTACCGTGCAATATTCATTCATTCATTTTCTTTTCGGCTTAGTCCCTTTATTAATATGGGGTCTCCACAGTGGAATGAACCGCCAACTTATCCAGCACATGTTTTACGCAGCGGATGCCCTTCCAGCTGCAACCCAGTACTGGAAAACATCCATACATACTCATACACTACGGACAATTTAGCTTACCCAATTCACCTGTACTGCATGTCTCTGGACTTGTGGGGGAAACCGGAGCACCCGGAGGAAACCCGCACAAACATGGGGAGAACATGCAAACTCCACACAGAAATGCCAACTGACCCAGCAGGGGCTCGAATCAGCGACCTTCTTGCTGTGAGGCGATTGTGCTACCCACTGTGCCACCGTGCTGCCCCTACTGTGAAATATTTTGTATAATACAATTTTGAAGGAACAGGAAGGTTATTATACAGTTCAAGTCTGAATTATTATCCCTCCTGAATTATTAGCCCCCCCGCCCGTATATTTTTTCCCCGTTATCTCTTTAACGGAAAGAAAATTTTTCTTCAACACGTTTCTGAAAACATAATAGTTTTAATAACTTATTTTTAATAACTGATTTCTTTTATCTTTGCCATGATGACAGAACATAATTGTGACCGCCAGCGATGTTGTCTCCGCTGGAGATCACTTCCTGTAGTCCGTTGTAATCGACTGCGGTGTGTTCTCTGTTGGAGATTACCTCCTAATGAACTACAACTTCCAGAACTCTCTGCGCTCATCAACTCCTGCAACAGCTGACAATAATTCGGTCACACACAGACACAGCTGCTGCTCATCTACACTGATTACAAGGACTATAAATACACCTCACCTTCATTCACACATTGCTGAGTCTTGTTTTACTTTCATTACGAAGCGGTGTCCTTGTGGGATTGTTCCCGTGTTTTTGATCCTAGCCCTGTTCCTCGTTCTGATTCATTGCCGTCTCGCCTGTATTTTAGCCATGATTACTGGATTACCATTATGATATTGTTTTCCTCCTGTTTATGACCCTTGCCTGTACGACCTCAATTCTAATAAACTGCAATTGGATCTGCAAGTCTTTTGTCAGCGTCCCACTTCGTAACAATAATATTTTACTAGATATTTTTCAAGATACTAGTATTCTGCTTAAAGTGACATTTAAAGGCTTAACTAGTTAAGTCACTGAATAATTAGTTCTGTAGACAATTGAAAATAATATTGCTTAAGGGGGCTAATTATATTGGACTTAAAATGTTTTTAAAAAAATTAAAAACTGTATTTATTGTAGCCGAAAATAAAACTTTCTCCAGAAGAAAGACTTTCTCCAGAAGAAAAAATATTATAGGAATTACTGTGAAAAATTCCTTGCTCTGTTAAACATCATTTGGGAAATATTTAAAAAGGAAAAATAATAATTTTGACTTCAACTGTATGTTCGTTAATAGATGAACAATCTCTTTAAGATCGCATTATCCTAACACTAAACCACCAATCAAGGCTCTTTCTCCATATCAGTCTATTTAAGTACTAAAGAAAACGAGTGTGTCTAAGGTTGGAAAGAATAGATTAAATAACTCCGAGTATAAAGCCACTCAAAAAAAGAAAAGAAAATCAGTAAAAGAGCGGAAAAAAAGAACAGCCTGCTCTCCGCTCTTTCAGCAAGCTAACACGATGTTCATTACCGAGAAAGCTCAAACATTCATTTCTGGCATGCTCTCTTTTCATTAAGACGAGGCCTGGTACATTTTCACATCATATTCAAGAGAGGCTTTATTGTGCAGATCCAGAGTTTCATTTGAAATTCAGATCCCGCCGTCACTTCAAACGGAATCTGACGGAAAGCACTTTGTTGGTCGCCGCTAGTTAGCATTTCACAAAATGCACGCGATGTTTGAATAGCTATTAGAGGAGCAACTGGGTCATCCAATTGTTTTAGCGATATTAAACGGAATAAGTGCGAGCTTTGATCATGGACTCTTCAGCTATGCCGGGCCAAATATAGCGGCGGCGGCGGTCTGGACACGCAAAACAGCGCCGTTTGTCTTTAAAACTAAAGTGGCCCAGTGTCTTTGGGGAAATGCACAATTATTCATGCATGCAATCGCCGGTGGATAAATATTTGCCTTAAATAGGCAGTTGTATGGGGTGGTAAACATGAACTGTGGTCATTTTGCTCTCATTAGTGTTGAAACTAGTGTTGACGCACGTTGCACACCACACTTACAGTAAAATTATTAGCCAGCCTGTGACATTTCAATATTTTTTGATAATATTTTACAAGTGCTGTTTAATTGAGGATAGATGTTTTTTTTTTAAACATTTTAATAACTAAATTCTTTTGCCGGGCTGCACGGTGACGCAGTGGATAGCACGATCGCCTCACAGCAAGAAAGCCGCTGGTTCGAGCCTCGGCTGGGCCAGTTGGCATTTCTTTGTGGAGTTTGCATGTTCTCCTTGTGTTTGCGTGATGGGTTGCAGCTGAAAGGGCATCCGCTGCATGAAACATGTGCTGGATAAGTTGGCGGTTCATTCCGCTGTGGTGACCCCAGATTAATAAAGGAACTAAGCCGAAAAGAAAATGAATGAATTCTTTTGTCTTTGCCATGATGGCAGTAGATAATATTTTATTAGTTAATTTGCAAGGTGCTAGTATTTAGCCTAAAGTGCAATTTAACTAGGTCAATTAGGTTAACTAGGCAAGTTAGAAAAATTCATTGGACATTGTGGAAAACGCAAATAAAAAAAGTATATATTTTATAAATATTTTACTGGTTACTTTACAAGATACTAGTATTCAGCTTAAAGTGCAATGTATCTAGGTTAGTAATGTTAACTAGGCAAGTTATAATAATTAGGCAAGTCATTAGACAACAGTGGATTGTTTTTTTTAATATATATAAAAATATATAAAACTGTATATAACTGACAAGCATACAACATTGTAAAATGACATACAGTATGTAACAGTCATACAGAAATTAGCCAGTGATACAGAACATGCTTAAAAAACTAAACAAAAATTTAGCTTCCTAAAAGTTACGTTGTATAATTAGCACTTTTGTGTGTATTGTCTGTTGTTGTATCGCTGAATGCCTCAATTGGAAGTTGCTTTGGACCAAAGCATCTGCTAAATGACAATGTAAATGTAAAATAAAAGAAAAAAGCTGGGATCTATCATATTTGAATTATTAAATTGTACAGATTATGGGCCTCCCGGTGGCGCAATGGGTAGCACGTTCGCCTCACAGCAAGAAGGTCGCTGGTTCGAGCCTAGGCTGGGTCAGTTGGCGTTTCTGTGTGGAGTTTGCATGTTCTCCCCGTGTTGGCGTGGGTTTCCTCCGGGTGCTCCGGTTTCCCCCACAAGTCCAAAGACATGCGGTACAGGTGAATTGGGTAAGCTAAATTGTCCGTAGTGTATGTGTGTGAATGAGAGTGTGTGGGTGTTTCCCAGTGATGGGTTGCAGCTGGAAGGGCATCCGCTGCGTAAAACATATGATGGATAAGTTGGCGGTTCATTCCGCTGGGGCGACCCCAGATTAATAAAGGGACTAAGCCGAAATGAAAATGAATGAATGAATGTACAGATTATTTTAAGAATTATTAGAGATGTTTTTATAGCCTTCTTACTTCTCGGAATTGAGGTCAAAGACTTTTATTTTTAACTCTTTACAGAAAAAATGAAAAGAGGGAGTAATAGACATTACTTTTGCCTTGTGTATTTTTTATAACACAAATATATATATTTTTTATAAAATGATCAACCTTAAAACATTATTTAGTGTATCATAGCCAGTTTTACAATAAAAAAAAGAATCATGCATTCATCAAAGTTAATTATTTTGTTAAATGAATCAAAAAAATCGACACTGAAACCTGAAAACAGTGGATCGTTCCATAGCCAGTCAATATATATATATATATAATTAAGGGGGCTAATAATATTGAAGAAAAAGTCAAAAAACTGCTTTTATTCCTGCCAAACTAAAAGAAATATGACTTTCTCCAGAGGAAATAATATTATAGAAAATACTGTGAAAATTACCATGCTCTGTTAAACATCACTTGGGAAATACTTGAAAAAGAAATCAAATTTCACAGGCGAAAAAATTATTCTTCCTTCAACTTAATTTATTTTTAAGCCTAAATAAAATAATATGAAGTTCTTCTTCATATGTATACGTCTGTTTTTTTTTATTCTGTTTTTTTTGTCTAGATAATTGGTCAGTCTCAAGGAGGAGGTTGTGAACAACTGAACAGATGCTTGCTCTTAGCAGAGATTCACTCACCCAGAACTTTATGAGAAAGAATGAATTCTGAGGACCCTTGCCGAACAATTCCTTCAGCCCTCCTTTTTTCTCAGGGAATTTGTCGTAAATCTGACGAATGTCCACCGACTCCAGCAGGGCATCGTTGTAAGAGTGATTTGTCTGACCGATGTGCACAAAAAGATGCTTGTTATACTGCAATAAAAAAAAAAAAAAACACACAAAACATGTTAGACACTGGGAAACGTATCAAAATAACAGCAAGTACATGTACATGTTTAGATTTATCCAGGGCTATCAGTCTATTCACATTGACTGAAGGTCGATCGTGAATCGAGACCAGGAATGTTACGAGTGAAGCGTCTCCATTATGATTTCCCTTCGACAAGCAGAAGCTACTCACAGAATCGGGATCTCTCTGGTGCTCAAGAAAAGCAGAGAACTCCACCAGTCTGAGTTTAGATGTGCCAATGGATCGCCCTTGCCAGGCAGGAACTGTGGGCGCCGGCGCTGTCGGAGGCTCATAACCTACACATAAAAACACACACACACATATAAATAACCCTCCTGTTGTCTTAAAAGTTCTTTATAAACCTTTAAAGAGCACTTATGATGAAAATCATCTTTTGTAAGCTGTTTGGACAGAACTGTGTGCAGGTATAGTGTGTCCACAGTCATACTGGAGTGATAGAAACACAATAAGTCTCTTTTAAAAATTTTCTGATGTTAAAAATAGGATCCAAATTCCTATCCATTTTTAGGCCGACCGCAACATGACGTAGGAGTGCGGTTTCCCCGCCCACCAAATTGATTGACAGGCGCATATTAACATGTCTCCATATTAATGCGTATAATCATATCCACAAGACATGGCGTGCACAAAGCAACTGGGTTTAAACTATCTCTTCAGCTCTCTGTGATCAGCAGCACCTCAAGAATGAGATTTACAAGTTTAAAACATTTTTAAAACAGTGCATGTTTGTAATAAAGACAGTAAAATCGCTTCGTAATTCTTTACCACAGCCGCATCAGTACAATTATAAAAGAAGACGCTTCAATGCCTGTTAATGGACTTAAATCAGGTTTATTTTGTACATTAACATAACGGATGTCTATACAGCAGTGGATATTAACGTGTATCCTGTCACATTTGCAGTGAAAAAACAGTTCAAAGCTAAACGGTTGTGTGTGTGTGTGTGCGTGCGTGTGTGTGTGTGTGAGTGCGTGCACACGCGCAAACTTTATAATGACATTGTGTGTGACTCATTGTTGCAGAAAGGCTTGAATTAACTCCACAACAAATACATCAAATAACGTTCATTCTCGTCTGTCACTGTGCTGCTTATGTGTGAGACGCAGCAGGAGAAGCTACACTCATCATAGCAATAGTGAGCGATCTCTTTGGCTCTGACACGCACGTGGGAATGGTGGGCGGGGAGAACCAGCTCATTTGCATTAAAGGCACAGGCAACAAAAACAGCTACAAAGTCAAAACAGCTCAATTTCCAATATACACAAAGGTATAATAAATAATGTGATGGGTATTTTGAGCTGAGACTTTACAGACACATTCTGGAGACACAAAAGACTTAGCTTAAATCTTGAAAAAGGGGTAAAATAGGTGCCCTTTAAAGTCAGCGCAAGCTGGAGTTGCCGAAACTTTTATTTCAGTATGCTGATGTTATTCCAACTGAAACTGAATATTGAGCAGGGGGCGGGGCTTTCTTTTTGTATATCATTCCCTAAATGGTAAGAAGGGTATTAGTATGCATTTGCATTGGAAACCCTCAGGTTGATGTCAACAGAAGGACCGCCACTCCAAACACGGAAGCAATGCTCAGACTTTCATTGAAGATTAACAAAACATACACTTTTTTTTTTAACTTGCATGGATTAATTATTTACATTAAGAATAACAAAATAACCATTGTACATTTTGATTTCGCTCTGACTTTAAAGTAAAGCAGCTACATTTAATTTCAATCCTCATCTATTTTGCATAAAGAAACAAACTCATCTTCATCACAAACTCTGTGGATGTCTAGGTTTTCTCTCATAGAGTATTTCATCAATGTACTGCAAAAAAAAGCTTTTCTTACTTAGAATGTTTGTCCTGTTTCTAGTCCAAATATCTCACAAATCTTAAATCAAATCAGGAAAATATTTGAATTGATGTCAAAATTAAGTGCGTTTTTCCCTAAAACAAGCACAATAATCTGCCAATAGGGTAATAGGTTTTTATTATTTTGCTTACACTATTGGCAGATTATTTAACTTGTTTAAAAAAAAAACTCACCTAATTTTGACTTATTATTACTTAAAACAAGACAAGATGTTTTGCTTGTCTAGAAAATGCTCCTTCATTTAAGAATTGTTTTATATTTGGACAGAGAAAAGCATTTTTGCCGTTTATTTAATCAGTTAATTTTGACTGAAGTAAAAGGTATGTTTAGGTAGGATTTTAATGCTAAAAATACCTGCACAGTAAAATGTTTTTAGAAAGACAGTATTTATAAAAGTTAAAGGAGCAGATTCTTATCATCAGTGTGTGTTTGAGTGAGTGTATGTGTTGGAGTGTGGATGTGTGTGCCAATGTGTGTCAGTAGTTTTTGTGGTGTACAAATGGTTTTATAGCTCAATTCTGTACAGCCTTCATGAAAATAGAAAATTATTCTTTTTTTCCTAATGTTGGGGTCATTAAAAAAAAAAAAAAGTCACCAAACTTCAAGATAAAAAACATTACCCTGCGTTTCCATCCACCTATTTTAATGTGCATTTTGGAAAATCACATTAAAAAACCCATAAATGGAATCGTCAAGATGCGCATACATTTTGAAAATGCGCATTAAACAAATTCTAAGTAGGATAAAATTTTTATCCAATAAGAAAAAATGTGCATAAACTATGATGGAAACGCATTTACTGAATAAATTCTAGCATGCGCATCAACAAATGAATGTGATTTTGCTTCGACAGATCATGCGATTACAAAAATGGCGGAAAGTGACAGGTATTTTTGGGTGGACGATGAGGTCTGATTATTTTAAAATGTTATACAAGAAAGAAGTGATGACCATTCTTGATGGAAAACATCAGCAGAATGCGAAATATTTTCCAAGGCTGTTCCCAAAGAGCAGTTTTCCGCCTCCAAAAGCAAGATGACATGACTGCGAACATTGCGTTTCCTCTACGTGTTCTAAGACACAAGTAAGTTATTATATACTAAAAAAAAGCCTTCTTCTAATGCAGCAACCTCCATTTTTCCTTTGATATCTGGCGCCAGATTATCAGGAAGTGACGATTTAGTTCTTATGGACTCGTTGGATGGAACAGTTGCTTTATTCGCAAATGTTTTATGCGATATTCCAGTTTTGCGCATAAATTTAATTAGCATCTTTGGATGGAAACATGACAATGGCCTTTTTCACCTGTTGAAATGGTGCCCAGGTCATTTTTTTACCCGTAAATCAACAAGAGGCTTAAATATTAGCTCTTCTAAACAACAGAAGGCATAAATCTGAATGCGAACAAAGACATGGCAATGGAAACCCCACATACTTGAGATTGTAGTTGTGACTGCTGGCTGGATAGGGTACGCTTGCTGAGCAAATGGCTTGATGCTAAAACAAAGACAAAGGAGAATTAAGACTGGGGAAAGGAGCACTACATACTGAAGAGATTAAGAGGGTTACACAGCAAAGAAGAAACAAAGCTGCACAAAGCATTCAAACATGGATTCAACCCCCACTCCTCCAATCTGGAAAGGCTTGCTTTATCTATGATCCCTCTAAGGGAACTAGAAAAAACTGAAAGGGTCGGGGAAAATACAGACATTAGGAAAAGGAGAATGACAACAGCGCAGACAGAACAGAGAGCGAGTGGAAAAAGGTTTACATTTCCTGAAGGAAATACCTGTTCTTGCCGGGCAGGAAAAGAACCATATTAAAAAAGATTTAAGCTCTAAATTTAGTTCAGTGCAAAAAATTGCTGAATCAGTCTGTTGTCAAGCCACTCTCAGCAAAAAAAGTAAAGGAGAGTTATGAATTTTGGTTTCCCACCAGCTTGCTCCCCTCCTGGATTTTAATTACACTGGATACTGCTACTTTTTTGACTAGTTGTTCAATAAGGAGTGTGCACTAATCTAATATAAAGCTGTATAAAACTAATAATAACATCATCCCTGTTGATTTCTGTCATTTTTGTCCTACATAATTTACTATAAATATGTAAAAGGTACATTAAAATTGTGTTATAAAAATTATAATTGTATAAATGTATAATTAATCAATTATGAAGTAAGCATAGGCAATTGTGAGTATGAAAGTTATAATACTGTATGTTAATGGTTGATGGTTAGGATGGATGTGTAGATTGTTAGGAAGAAGGAATTGCAGGAAAAGGTGAAGAAGGTAAGGCGATAGCTGCAGAAATGATGTGAGGCTGAGTTGCACTATAATGCGAAGAAGACTGAGGTGAAGAAGGTGAATGAGGAACAAACAAAGAAAGAAAGAGAAGAAGTGGAAGACAAAAAAAGTCTGGAGAGGAAGGTGGAGGAGAAAATGCAGAGGGAGAAGAAGGATGAATTACAGAAGGTGATTGATTACAATTAAAAAATGCTTTAGAAGGACAGGAGGAAGGTGAAGGAGGTGTAAAAGTGAAAAGCATTAAGGTGAAGGTGCAAAGGTGGAAAGAAGGTACAGAAAAAAAATTACATAAAGGGCAAATGTTGTAAAAGATACAGAAAAAGGGTGGAGATGATTTAGAAATGGAACAAGTGAAAGACAAAAAAAGAAGAAAATCCAGAAAAACGTGAAGAAACTGGAGAAGAAGGTGGAGGAGAAAATGCAGAGGGAGAAGAAGAATGAATTACAGAAGGTGATTGATTACAATAAAAAAATGCTTTAGAAAAACATGAGGAAGAAGAAGGAGGTGTAGAATTGAAAGAGCTTCAGAAGAAGGTGAAGGCGAAGCTGCAAAAGTGTTGAACGTGGAAAGAAGGTACAAACTAGGGCTGCACAATATATAGTTTCAGCATGGATATCGCAATGTGCGCACCCGCAATAGTCACATCGCAAGATAAGCATTGTTGAGTCTGAATTACAGTTGAATAGGAGCCACAGAATTGTATTTGATTACTGTATTATATGGAATATATACGATTTATGCAAAAAGGATTTTCCTAGAATGTTTGTCTTGCTTTTAAACCTGAACTTTTCTGATTTTGATTGTAATGCAATAATGTGCACCTTTCGTAAAGCTGCTTTGAAACTATAATTGTGAAAAGCGCTATACAAGTAAACTTGAATTGAAAATTAATTGAATAGGCCCAATGTTTTATATCTACATTTCAAAGTGACATGCACTTTTAATGCTTTAGCGCCATGCGCTTTAGACTTTGCGCTTAGATCGTTACAATAGAGCCCATAAACGTTACAGGAAGTAGTTAAATTGAAGAGGATTAGACTAATTTAGATTAAAACTAAAGGTCAGTATTTTTTTTTTGTATTTATTATTTTGTATTATTATTTACTTATTGTCTCTATTATTATTTTACTTTCTTATGTATTGTTCGTATATTGTATCTCTTATTGTTAATTGTTGTGTAAATGTTTGTTGGACAAAATTTGTAAGTCAATGTGTTTGAACGTTTATAAAACAATAAAGAAAGTTATTTAAAATAATAAATAAAAATAAAATTGTATTAGAAAAACAGGGGGAAGGAGAAGGAGGTGTAGAATTGAAAGAGCTTCAGAAGAAGGTGAAGGCGAAGCTGCAAAACTGTTGAAGGTGGAAAGAAGGTACAAACTAGGGCTGCACAATATATAGTTTCAGCATGGATATCGCAATGTGTGCACCCGCAATAGTCACATCGCAAGATAAGCATTGTTGAGTCTGAATTACAGTTGAATAGGAGCCACAGAATTGTATTTGATTACTGTATTATATGGAATATATATGATTTATCCAAAAAGGATTTTCCTAGAATGTTTGTCTTGCTTTTAAACCTGAACTTTTCTGGAAGTGAGGAGAAAGATGCAGAAGAACATGAAGGTGAAGCTGCAAATCTGCAGAAGATGGAAAAGAAGGTACAGAGAAATTCAACAAGAGTAGCACAAAAAAGTGCTGAAGAAGAAGAAGATTGCAAATGTGAGGAGGAAAAGAAGAAACAGAATAAATAACATGAAGAAAGGGGTGCAGAAAAAGTGCAAAGAAAAAGAAAAAGGTGAAATAAGTGCAGAAATTAAGTGAAGGTTGAGAAAAAGAAGAAGTTGTAAAAAGGGACGACAAAGAAAGTGAAAAAGAAGAAAATCGTACTTTAGTGTATTGATGGAAGCAGAAATTTGGTAGAGATACTCACTCTTGGGAGGATCCAGGCTGGCCCGTCGGTATCATGCCCTGCCAAAACTAGAGAATTGGACAAATAAATAGACAAAGAAAACAGCGGCTATCCACATACACACATGGCATCTGCACACTTTTGATATATGGTTTATCACATTGCCATTGCAAAAAAACAAAAAAAAAACAAAAAAATAACGAGGTGTATGATGTGCCATGCGGTCTAGTTATCTTGAGTGTGGCATTAGTGTGGCTTATCTGATGAAGGCAGGTGACAGGGCGTGTGTAATGGGATTGGAGCTGGCTCAAGCGGCCCAGTGGCCAGCCGTGTGGATGAAGTAAAGTGTACTGATAGCTGGCTGCCAGAGGCTGGTCTTACCCCTGCAGCTCCGGGAAAGGCAGGACGCGGGATGCCTGGAAGACCCAGCTTGTTGTGGATGGCGGTGGCAGAGACGATCTGGGCAGAGGACATGGAGGCCATAGTCTGAAGAGCTTTGTCCTTCACGCTCTGATCCTTCAATAGCATTTACAGAATGAATCAGGACTCAGAAAACATACAGACACAGTGAGTCAGGGGCTGAAGGGTTTCTGTAACACGGTTCGCCACACATTTGTGTGTAGCACGTTTTATGGCTAGACAGTTTGGGTCTCTGCAGGTTTCATCAAGTCAAATTTAAGACTTTTTAAGACCCTTTTAAGACCATTATGAATTACATTTTAGACTTACACTCTTAGAAATGAAGGGACAAAATTGGTCACTGGGGCGGTAGGTCCTTAAAGGTACATATTAATTGCTAAAAAGTACAAATGTGTACCTCATAGTACCTTAAAGGTATAAAAGTAAACCTCAAAAGGTACAAAAGTGTACCCTAAAGGTACTAATGCCCACCTGTATGGTACAAAAGTGTACCACTCCAGTGACAGATTTTGTACCTTTATTTCTGAGTGTGTATAAAGAGCTAAACACTGAGGATTCTTTGGGCCAATGGAGTTTATTTTTTGTTTGCCACAAAAAAATAAATAATAAAAAAACAAATAATAAAAAGTTATCAAAAAGTAGTTCATTCTTAGCCACATATTTTATTGTGTCAATTGTTTTTCCACAACATAATGTTACTTTTTTTTTTAACCGAATGCATTTCTGTTATAAAACCTTTATACCTTAACCTTTATCTGTTATAAACCTATTTATAAGTATTATGTCCACTCCCCCTAATTTCTGTAAATAGTTTTTCTGTAAATGGAAGATCATGTAAAGGGATATATTGCCCTGTTATTATGATGAGAAATTGTGTAACTCTTTACAGTTTTCTTTGACCTAATTTAATGTAGATTATTTTCTGTAAAAATGTCTAACAGCTGTTATGATTGTATCACTTTGCAATAAAAAAAAAGCTTTATTTGGATGGATTGTTGGTGATTGGGTGGGTCTTGGCCCGATTGGGCAGCTTTACTTGGATAATAAGGAAAATTAAGACCTCTTTCAAATGATTAAAGACCTACAGCACAATATTTCAATGAATTTAAGACCTTTTAAGGCCTGTTTTTGAAATTTAAGACATTTTAAGACCACACGGACACTCTGGTACTACTTTTAATAATAATAATAATAATAATAATAATAATAATAATAATAATAATA
>CAIGQW010053650.1:3596959-3614709 GCA_903798125.1 Danio choprae | reverse complement strand
TGAATATTATCAAGCTATGAAAATAATTTTGTGTGCACATAAAACAAAAATAATGACTTTACTCAACAGTTTCTTCTCCTCAGTGTTAGTTATAGGGTGCATGTTCATGGGACCATAGCTGGGACAGCATATGGAGGAAGGAGCTCTAAGATTTGATGTAAAACATCTTAATTTGTGTTTTGAAGACAAACAAGGGTCTCAGGGGTTTGGATGAAGGTGAGTAATTAATAATTAATGATAATTTTTATTTTAGTGGGAACTAACCCTTTAAATTGGTCAGCCAGATCCCACCACAAAGGCCATGCTGGTAGAAATGTTTTAAAAGCTAACACGTGTGGCATGTTGTGACACATCTAAAGCCCACAGTATACTTTTATAGTGAATGTGCCCTGTATACTTTATTTGATAGTGTGTGCAAACACTGGCACTCAACACACGCACACTAGAAAGATTAAAAGGAAAATTAAAAGTTGCTATTTTCTAGGTCGATGTGGCAAGGAACTAGAGACTCATTCTGGCGTAATAATCAAAGAACTTTGCTGTTGTACCATGACTGCAGGGGGAGCAATGATATTCTGCAGCTCCTGAAAATAGACCCCAGCTAGGTAACTCTCACTAATGTCTCCACGGTTGCAATGCATACTTCCTGTGCAAGCAGGTTGGCTCTAAAGATGGACGTTAACTGATTTTCAGTTGCTGCGGAATGTAATTTCGCCTGCTGCAGCCAAGGTACAGCAAAAAAGTTGCTTTACGCTGGAATAAGACTATAGTTCCTAGTAGGGCTGCACGATATTGGAAAAATCTGACATTGCAATATTGTTCTTCTGCGATATATGGTGATATCAATTCAATTTCACCAGATGGCTTAAATAGCTCGATTTGGAAGATAATTTATTAATATGGATTGGTTAGGATTTTGGATGGGATTGAATCCTGTATAAAATAGAATAAACAAATTACCAGTGCATATAAATACAATATAGCAAAGATAAAAGTGAAATAAACTGTGCTGTAAGGGTTTCTGGGGAGTCTAACAGTATTCAGGCACACAAATGGAATAATCCCATGTAAAACAGCATTGTTTCGTTGTATAGATAATTCAGTAAAATCTTTATTAAAGTTACAAATGCTAATATTTCTTCTGGCCGAATGCTTTAAACTCCAGAAATGCTCAAACAGTCACAGTCACATTAAAAACATATGCATATAATAAACTTTCACTCCATTATGGTCAAATTTGAGGTGACTGCACAAATCCCTGGTGTTTTGATCTGTTGTGTTGGTCAACTATAATCCCGACATATAAACTTTACATTGCACATACTGCGAAGTGACTATTGCGGATGTCCATATCAATGTTGAAACGATATATTGTGCAGCCCTAGTTCCTAGCCCTATTAGCCTAGAAAATAATTTTTATTTTTTATAAATTTCCATCAGTCATAGTACACGATGTAACTACAGAAAAGTCAAGCTAAATAGCAAAATTATCAAATTTTTTTTGGTCATTTTTGAGCGAGATGCTAATGGTCTAATCTGATTCAATGATTTATGCTAAGCTAAGCTAGCCGGCGATCGGCTGAATGGATTAAAAAATGCTTAAACTGAACTATTTAACCCTAGCAGAGTTGTTTAACAACACAATCTAATTTGCCACTGGCTGGTGAACAGAATACTGAAAAAGATCTAACCAGCAATAAAGCACAATATTTATATAAAGCTGGTCTTTTCATCAGTGGTTTTACACAATGATTACATTTCTAATTTAATAACACAGTTTTTCAAGGTCTTCTTAGATATTACTAATTACGAATATTACCAAATTGCAAATTCTGAAATGAATACATGTAATATCAGTGATTTCTGAAGTCCCGCTGCACGCGCTAATAGCAAAACCAAGATTAGGGACTCAGCTTTGAGGTGACTGTACAAATCCCTTGTGTTTTGATCTTCTGTGTTGGTCAACTAAAGTCCCGACATATAAACTTTACATTGCATATACTGCGATGTGACTATTGCGGATGTGCAGATTGCGATATCGATGTTGAAACGATATATTGTGCAGCCCTAGTTCCAAGCCATATTAGCCTAAAAAATAACAACTTTTAATAATTTTCCATCAGTCATAGTACACGATGTAACTACGGAAGAGTCAAGCTAAATAGGAAAATTATTGAAATTCTTAGGTCATTTTTGTGGGAGATGCTAATGGTCTAATCCGATTCAATGATTTATGCTAAGCTAAGCTAAAAGTTCCAGACCCGGAGATCGGCTGGACGGATTCAAAAATGCTAATATTTAACTGTTTAACCCTAGAAGAGTTGTAAAATTTGACTACTTTCAAAAAAAAAGAAAAAAAAAGTGGAGTATTCCTTTAACAACACAATCTAATTTGGCACTGGCTGGTGAACAGAATACTGAAAACGACCTAACCAGCAATAAAGCACAATATTAATATAAAGCTGGTCTTTTCATCAGGGGTTTTACACAATGATTACATTTCGAATTGAATAACAGTTTTTCAAGGTCTTCTTAGATATTACTAATTAGGAATATGACTAAATAGTGAATTTCGAAATTAATAAATGTCATTTTATACATGTGATTTCTGAAGTCCCGCTGCACGCGCTAATAGCAAAACCAAGATTAGGGACTCAGCGTGAGCACTGGTCAAGCAGATGAACTGCAGAAAGCATCTTTGTGGAAGATTTATAGCTGATAATATGGCAGTTTGAGATCACTGTGGCTAGGGTTTCATTACAGACCAGCCCAAAGAGTGGCACCATAATGACAGTCATTTCAGTCAACATGTCTCAGATAAGAGCACACTGGGCAGGTTTACTATAATGCTACGCTGCAAATGGCAGGAGGGAGCTCAAATTCTTCCCTGCTCCTGATTTCTAATTTGCTTTAGATGAGAGTAGACAGAGACCCATACAAAAGCTGGCTGTTTTTACTCAGGCAGCCGCCAGTGTCCCTGAAAGACCAGCCATTCATGGCGGAAATGCACACAGACGCTCCACTAGGCGCGCACACACACACACACACACACACACATAACACACACGCATGCACTCGCACACAAATTGGGGGAGTCATTAATCTATCTGAGTAAACTGGGAACTGTGAAAAAAGTGTGCTGGTCAAAAGGAGTTAGTCATCACCTCACAAAAAAAGAAAGAGAAAAAAACAGAGAAGTCAGACCAACCTCAAGGTCTTTTCAGTAAACACAGACATTAGGAAACGACCCTTGCAGATGTATCTTAAATGACAGGTCAATTTATTATCAGTTTATCCCTTCCACAAAAGGCCCCCTTTTTTTTTGTAAGCCGCAGCCTTTGTGGATGAGATGCATTTGATGTAAGGTGATTATATGCAGCACACTTTGCTGTTTATATGGCTGAATCACACAGGGAAGGACTTTGGAAATGGTGGGAGAGAATGAGGGGGGGGGGGGGGGTGATTTCAGTAGTTTCATTAATGCAGCATGAGGAAAGCGTTTGACGGCCAGTGGGTTATTGAAAAAAGCCAAGAAAAAGAGCGAAAGGAGAGGCGAACGCCACAAAAAAAGCACCTAATGGGCCTCTTTGGGCCAGACTTCTTGTGCAGGGCGTTTGGGAAGAACAGATGACCTCATTAAACTCCAGGAGAGATAAAGGTAATGCGGTGCTGCTTTTACTCGAGACTGTGCTCGTCGTGTGGCCGCTCGTGTTGTTTAAGCAGTGAACTCTGACCTCCAGCTCTCAGCCACTCTCACCAGCTGAAGCCACACTTCATATACAACACATGCATGCAAACAAAACACAGACAAGACATGCATATGACCAGCGTAGTGCAGTGAACTTTCGAGGTTGTTGTTGCTTTTTTCTCTCTCATCCTTGTTTAAATAGCAAAGGCAACTATTAGCAGTTCAAAAGCTAATGTGTAAACAATGTAACCGTCAAAACATTTTCTGTGCATCCAACACTCAAAAAAAGGTGTTTGATGTTTGTTCAAACTACTTATTTAAAATGAGTTAAAACAACACAATTCTTGAGTTTTTTGGTGACAACTTAATTGTTTTACGTTCAATCTACTTAAATTTGTAAAAACTAATAGGTTAACTTGATTCCTTCATGTTGTCTTAACACAAATAGATTGTTAACTTAACAAATTTAAGTGAATTTAACATAAACAATTAAGTTGTCCCAAACAAATCTCTATTTTAAAAAGCAGTTTGAACAAACATTCATTCATTCATTTTCTTTTTTGGCTTAGTCCCTTTATTAATCTGGGGTTGCCACAGCGGAATGAACCGCCAACTTATCCAGCATATGTTTTACGCAGCGGATGCCCTTCCAGCCGCAACCCATCACTGGGAAACATCCATACACAGTCATTCACACACATACACTACAGACAATTTAGCTTACCCAATTCACCTATACCGCATGTCTTTGGACTTGTGGGGGAAACCGGAGCACCCGGAGGAAACCCACACCAACACGGGGAGAACATGCAAACTCCACACAGAAATGCCAACTGACCCAGCCGAGGCTCAAACCAGTGACCTTCTTGCTGTGAGGCGATTGTGCTACCCACTGCTTGAACAAACAACAAAACCATTTTTTTTGTGTGTAGAACAGACTCAACCAATGGCATTAGACTGAGGGCGGGGCTATTTATTGACCTGACCAATGGCAGACAGCAAAACTATTTAGGAAACCTAATATTATTTTTGCATTATCTTTATTTATTTGGTGATACAGCACAGACATAACTGAATTTTATATTATAATTAAAATTAATTAAACAATTTGTATGTGTGTTTTAATAATTTATTTGGGATTGTTGCAAAGTGAAAATGCTTATTAATTAAACATCCATATAATAATTTAATACCTACCATAAAATAATTCACATTTATAAACATTTACATAATATTTCCCTATAGCCCAAAGACTGTAAACTAAAGCTTTAGCTTGTGAATTTCTCAAAATGTCTTCTGAACAATTACAAGGAGAGACATTTGTAAAAGTTTTTTTTAAATCTATTTTTAAATTAAAATATAACATTTTATTCATGATTATTTCTTTATTTACAAAGTAAAATGCTTCAATATAGTTATTTAATACAAGCCATAAATGAATTTATAATTCAAAACATTGTATTCAGTACAAAGATTTGAACCTAAAGATTTAGTGTGTGATTCATCCCAAAATGACAAGAAAGATGATTCATGTAGTCACTTAACACTGACCATGACTTCATTTACAAATAAATTATTTCATAAAATATTTATGTACGCCACAAAGATGGAACATAAGGGCTTAGTTTTAAAAATACAGTACCCAAAATTACAGGGACTGAAATATGGGATTTTAAAACCCTCAGTTTCAGGTCGTTGAGTGGCAAAACAGTGCTGCATTATGGAACAAACTTAATAGTTGCCTTTGCTCTCTAGACCTATTGAATTTCACATCCATATTAATCCCCAAACCTATGCTTCTTTCCAAGTTTGTGGCTTGTGCACTCCTTCTATATTTAACCAGGAGTCACCGCAGAACCTATAGACTCAGAGCAGCACATGCACTTAGCGGTCAATGAGACAAAACGGCTAGTAAAACAGTCATGAAAGGAGGATGCGCGTCAGGGACGGGGCCGAGGCGTTCAATTATGTATGCTAAACAAGCCGTTGCATGCGAGGGATCTGGGTTACAGGAATTAGAGCGACAAGGCACTGGGCAGGAAACAGGAAGTGAGACATGGCATGGCAACCACAAGCCCGAAAGCAGAAAAGCGCATACCTTTAGCTTGGAATGTAATTCACGAGATTTCCTTCTGGCAAGAACCTGAATGTGACTAGACACCTGCGGGGTAGGGGAGGGGAGGGAAGACAAAGGAACAGCCTGTAACCATGGCGATGAAAAGCCCCCCTGCAACTGGGCAGAGCCAGACGTACCTTGATGGCAGCTTGGATTTCTCGAACTTTCTTTCTTGCTAAGACCTGTATGTGACTAGACACCTCCGATTTTCAAAAGCAAACAAGAAAAGAAAGCGACACACACACAAATAAAATTACAGACATTTTCCACAGATGCAAAACATTGGTTAGGAGTAGGGATGCAGCGATTAAACAATATCACTTTCAGTTTCGACATGGTTAGTAAACTGCAAAGACCCCGCAACAGTGTGTTTGTTGTGCGGAACTGAACTATTGCAAAGTTATTCCATAGGTGCGACAGCTTCAAGTTTGAACTTTTTAAGAGGCATGAAGGCTATTATCAGGAGTGCATCAACTTTTTTGGTTGGGTTCTCAAAGGAGTACCTAGAGATTTTGCTCGGTATTGTTCATGGCACAGCCATCTTGTCATATTCATATACAGTCAAGGCCAAAAATATTCATACCCCAGGCAAATTCCGACTTGAAGTTACTTTTATTCAACCAGCAATTTTTTTTTTACCTGAAATGACACAGGTTTCTCCAAATAGATATTAAGACCATGTACAAAAGGCATCACTCATTCATTTTCCTTCGGCTTAGTCCTTTATTTATCAGGGATCTATTCCAGCATATGTTTTACACAGCGGATTCCGCAACCCAGTACTGGGAAACACCCATACACTCTCATTTTCACACACGCACTCATACACTAAGGCCAATTTTGTTTACCCAATTCACGTATAGCTCATGTCTTTGGACTGTGGGGGAAACCGGAGCACTTTAAGGAAACTCACGTGAACACGGGGAGAACATGCAAACTCCACACAGAAATGTCAACTGGCCCACCCGGGACTCAAACCAGTGACCTTCTTGCTGTGAGGTGACAGTGCTAACCACTGAGTCACCGTGCCGCCCCCAGAGGCATCATTGTAGGAAAAAAAAATATTTCTTAGATTTTATTTACATTTTAACAAAAAGTTTAAGTCAGAATTTGTCAGGGGTATGATTAGTTTTGGGCTTGACGGTATAAATGGCCATCTTTGCGAAATGAACATCCATTTTAAATGTTATTTATACATTGCCGTATCTCAGTTTTCTATATATGCAGGACAGTGCGATCGGTTGCTGCTTTGCCTGGTTTGCAAGTTTGAACTTTGGACTGTGAATACATTTTACAAATGTAGTTTCGTTTTCAGCGAGCTACACTCCAAAAATGACGTTTGTTGTTTGCTCAAATTACTTACTTAAAATGAATTGAAACAACGTGATTGTCGAGGGGTTTTTTTTGGTACAACTTAATTGTTTTATGTTCAATCCACTTAAATTTGTAAAAACTAATAAGTTAACTTAATTCCTTCAAGTTGTCACAACATAAATGGATTGTGTGGAACCAAGAATTTCTTAAAGAGTAAGCTCTTTATCGTGAATGTAATGTATAAGTTTACGTGAAGGAGTATCATTTTCTGCTCAAGTTATGCATTAATTATAGAGCACAGATGTAATATAGTTTATCAAAAGGGACAGCCCGTAAAGCAGCATTTTACCACATTTGTTTTCTTTATGTAGATCCTTAATTACAAATTTTCATTTTGATTATTATTATTTTATGTTAAACAAATTTACGTATGATTAGGTCAAAAACATTTTTTTCTTTTTCTTTTTTTCCAAACAGAGCAATTGACTTTTTTTGTTTTTATTATTATTTTGTGCTTGATTGATTTTGTTCTACAATATGAAAGAACGGGCCTCACGGTGGCGCAGTGGGTAGCACGTTCGCCTCACAGCAAGAAGGTCGCTGGTTGGAGCCTCGACTGGATCAGTTGGCGTTTCTATGTGGAGTTTGCATGTTCTCCCCGTGTTGGCGTGGGTTTCCTCCGGGTGGTCCGGTTTCCCCCACATGCGGTATAGGTGAATTGGGTAAGCTAAATTGTCCGTAGTGTATGAGTGTGAATGGGTGTGTATGGATGTTTCCCAGAGATGGGTTGCAGCTGGAAGGGCATCCGCTGCATAAAACATATGCTGGATAAGTTGGCGGTTCATTCCGCTGTGGCGACCCCAGATTAATAAAGGGACTAAGCCGAAATGAAAATGAATGAATGAATGAATGAATATGAAAGAACTTCCTTTTTGAACTTCCGGTTCAGTTGCCTATGGGAGAAATGACTATGAATAATAAATGGCAGAAAACGGTCAAACTACTTGCTCTACAATCAAGTGTGTTCATGACTTCCACATAAAAAAGAAAGATAACATAATAAGAAATATCGGTTTGCGACATCAAGAAGCTTAATGATGTTTTTAACATCTAAAAATCAGTATAAGATTCAATGGAACATTTTTCACTTTTCTTTAATTCCAAAGACAGCAACTGACTTTTAAAAAATGTATTTATTTTATTATTTTATGCTATATTGACCTTATTCTGCAATGCAGAAGTGTGCTAGATTTTGCGATTGATTTAGAACTTATGATTCTGTTGCCTATGGGAGAAATGACTAGGAACAATAAACGACAGAAAGCTTGCTCTACAAACAAGGGTGTTCATGACTTCTACATAAAAGAATAATAATATAAAAATAAAATATCAGTTTGCAACATCAAAAAGCTTAACGATCCTTTTTTAATGTCTAAAAATAAATGGAAGTGAACGAGACCGGAAGTCTCGAGCCAAAAAAATTCCAATAGCTGTGTGAGGAATAAGGTCAATACTATTGTTACTGAGCAGCAATATAAAAAAAACTTTAAAATATAAGACGTTTTTGTGCGATTTTCTAAACTAACAGGGTTGTGAAATTAACTAATGTATAATAACCATGATTATTCCTCAAGACTATAATGGTAGCGACAAAATCTATGATCGTTGCATCCCTAGTTAGGAGAATGGAAGCTCGGCGGCCCGCTCACCTCCTCACCTAAGTGAGCTGATTAAGGAGGACGCAGGCTTCTTAAGCACATTACGAGCGCGCAGATGTGATCTTCTGTGTGCTGAATGAGAATGGCCACGTCTAGTATTCTTCGGGGAGGGGACGAGAGAGCGGCTGCTCAGGCCCCGGGGCCCTTTAACCGCCGCTCTGCATATTCCACCAAGTCAGAGTTTGTGTGTTTGTGAATTATGGCCTAATGGCGTATTAATAGTGATGTGAGGTGGGAGGTTGTGTGATGTTGTAATGAGGCTCTGCGTAGAGAGCGTTCCTCGTCTTAATCAGGCCAATCACAGCACAAGTGGCTGTTGAGCGGGGGGCTTGGTGTGTTAATGAGGTCGGCGGTCTCCAGAGGCCCGTCGCGCTCAACTCTCCAGCCCCAACTAAAGTCACATTTACACATATCTCAGCAGCACAAGTGGGTCCTTTGACCTTTCCAAATTAATTACAACAATCACTTCAATGGTTCAGGCTTAGCCAAATGAAATTACGACAGAACTGTTGTGATGTTTTATGTGGTCGATTTTTGGCCTTTGCTGAGAGGTATCTCATAGTTTATAATATTGTCTGCATGGGATTATGTCTATTTTAAACATTTTAGTATTTAAAGGAATAGTTCACCCACAAATTAAAGTTCTGTCACCAAGATCTCATCTTTGACTTGTTCCAAACCTGTTCTGATGAACACAAAAGAAGATATTTTGAAAAATGTTGCAAACCTGTAACCATTGACTTCCATAGTGTTTGTCTTTCCTACTATGGATGTCAATGGTTTCCAACATTATTCAAAATATCTTCTTTAGGGGGCCTCACGGTGGCGCAGTGGGTAGCACGATCACCTCACAGCAAGAAGGTCACTGGTTCAAGCCTCGGCTGGGTCAGTTGGCATTTCTGTGTGGAGTTTGCATGTTCTCCCCGTGTTGGCGTGGGTTTCCTCTGGGTGCTCCGGTTTCCCCCACAGTCCAAAGACATGCGGTATAGGTGAATTGGGTAAGCTAAATTGTCCGTAGTGTATGTGTGTGAATAAGTGTGTTTCCCAGTGATGGGTTGCAGCTGGAAGGGCATCCGCTGCGTAAAACATATGCTGAATAAGTTGGCGGTTCATTCCGCTGTGGCGACCCCAGAATAATAAAGGGACTAAGCTGAAATGAAAATGAATGAATGAATCTTCTTTAGGCTGAAAAGTCAAGGGTGAGTAAATGATGACAGAATTAAAATTTTTGGTTAAACTATCCATTTATTTAAAATAAAAATGTTTAAACAAAATTTGGTGAATAAACTAGTAATTACCGTCCTGAATTTGTGATTGAAAGTTTTATAAGTGCACTTTGCTCTTTTATTAATTGCTATTTATGATCAAGTTTCTGCACTTACATCAGCTGTAGGCTAATATGCATGCATGGGCATTTCTACAGTGTCACCAATGGTCTTTTATTGTGTTAATACCTTAAATTAAGGTTCCATTAGCTAACAATACCTTGAGAAATACAATTGATATCACTTACAACTGTTCATGAAGCCCAATCCAATCAGTTTTTTATTATTTATGCTTGAGTATGTGTGTAATAGACAAAAACTACAGCCTACTTTTAATTAATTCATCCAAATTTCTTCCAAATGATATGACAATAAACAGCTAATTCCTTTTTTTAAACGATTTTATGAATTTAGTGATTATGTATTTTCCACATTACGGAAATTAAAGCATTCAGAGTTCATTGTTAGTTCATATTAGAACAAATCCATTAAATAAAATCAACTGATACTGCTTTTGATATTAATAATGAATTAGTAAATGATGATTAACACTAAATGCCTAAAAGTATTTCTCATAGTTCATGCTAACAATACAGGAAACCAACGTTAACTAATGGAACCTCTTATTGTAAACTGTAAAGTAATATCTGACGACAATAACCGACCTGACTTAAATTGTGATCACTGACATAAATCATTACAAGTGATTTACGCAAACGCTCTTAGTTGTTTTAGTGCACCCCAGATAACAAATATTCCAGTAAATTCACATATGCAGTTTAAAACAAGAGGACGTCTTGTATTATGTTGGCTGTCAGCTGTAGTAAATCTCTCAGATAAGAGCTCTGCGTGTAAACACAGCTCACTGAAGTGTTCCAGCTGCAACAACACTCACAGATCGACATGACGAATGACAGTAAAGTCAAATGGAGAAAACAGATTTAAGCAGACAGTTCAGTTCTAAACAGGTCATCAGTGCAAAAACATTTCTATATAATATTGTGTGTGTGTAAATAGTGAGCCTTTTAAATAGTGGTGCTTTACGTTTGCTAATGCGTGAGGGAGTGTGTTTTGGCCATGGCGTGTTCTCAAACAGCTGAATGAAACATCTGCCGGCTGAGCCCTGTGTTCAGGGTCTGTCACATTAGCGTTCCTGCACCCAGCCTGAACATGCTGCAAAGCTACATGCCTATGAGTTTGTATGTGTGTGTGTGTGTGTGTGCAGGGGTGGATGATGTAACAATAAATGATTAAATATGGCACACCAAATTGTTTCTAAACATTTCTAAACACATAACAAATTTCTTTTATCTTTGCCATGATGACAGTACATAATATTTTACTATATATTTTTTAAGATACTAGTATTCTTAACTAGGTTATTTAGGTTAATTAGGCAATTTAGGGTATATAGGCAAATCATTGTATAACAGTGGTTTGTTCTGTAGCCAACTGGAAAAAAAACTGTTTAAGGGGGCTAATAATATTGACCTTAAAATGATTTTTAAAAATAAAAAATATGGCAAAATAAAACAAATAAAACTTTCTCCAGAGGAAAAAAATATTATCGGAAATACTGTGAAAATTCCATTGCTCCAGTAAATATTACTTGGCAAATACTAAAAGAATAAATATTTCACAGGAGGGATAATCATTTTGCCCTCAACTGTATATTTTATGTTATGCGGAACAATTATCTATTCATAAAACAATCAAATAATAATTTTTCTTTATAGATTTTTATTAAGCAACATAGTTTCAACATTTAGATCAACAACAAAAATAATAATAATAATAATAATAATAATAATAATAATAATAATGATGATGATGATGATGATGATGATGATAATAATAATGATGATGATAATGATGGTGATAATTTATGTTTCAGATTTCAAAACTCCGTATTCATCACACTTGACAAGTTGGTTAAATGTATTAATTAATTATATAATAATAATAATAATAATAATTTAAAAACATTTATAATAATAATAGTATTATTAATAATAATAATAGTAATAATAATAATAATAAAAATAATAATAATAATTTATCTTTAACACTTGACAAGTTGTTTCAATTAATTAATTATATATTATTAATAATAATAATAATAATAATAATAATAATAATAATAATAATAATAATAATAATAATTTATCTTTAACACTCGACAAGTTGGTTCAATTTAATAATTATTTATATAATAATAATAATAATAATAATAATAATAATAGTAGTGGGCCTCACAGTGGCGCAGTGGGTAGCACGTTCGCCTCACAGCAAGAAGGTCGCTGATTGCTGGTTCGAGCCTCGGCTGGGTCAGTTGGCGTTTCTGTGTGGAGTTTGCATGTTCTCCCTGTGTTGGCGTGGGTTTCCTCCGGGTGCTCCGGTTTCCCCCACAAGTCCAAAGACATGCGGTATAGGTGAATTGGGTAAGCTAAATTGTCCGTAGTGCATGAGTGTGAATGGGTGTGTATGGATGTTTCCCAGAGATGGGTTGCGGCTGGAAGGGCATCCGCTGCGTAAAACATATGCTGGATAAGTTGGCGGTTCATTCCGCTGTGGCGACCCCAGATTAATAAAGGGACTAAGCCGAAATGAAAATGAATGAATGAATGAATAATAGTAGTAGTAGTAGTAGTAATAAACAGTTATAAAAATAATAATAATAATAATAATTTAGCTTTAATACTCAACAAGTTGGTTCAATTAATGAATTAATAATAATAATAATAGTAGTAGTAATAAAAATGTATTTAAAAAAATAAATAAATAATAACAATAATTTATCTTTAACACTCGTCAAGTTGGTTCAATTTATTAATTAATTATAAATTAATTATATATTAGCTTTGTCTTTAAATTGACACTGAGTGCTAAGTGAACAAGGATTTAATATATAAAATTGTATTTACATCAATCTAAAGCATCAACATTTCTATGCAATAATACTTTTTAATCACATTTATGAGAATATGTTTATGTATATGAACTGTACAAAATAATACATTATACATCACCCACCCCTACATGTGACAATCTTTTTATTTTCTGCTGTTTATTGTGTGAGCTGTAATATTCTCACTGCGGAAGCTCTATGCAGGCGCATTCAACAGTACAGGCCTTTCCCTGTTTAGTGGCATGCATGCAAGACAGCGGATTCTCTTACCTGCTTCCGTGTCCTTGTCTTCCCGGTTCTGAGTTTAATGTATCGGGCAATCAGCTCGTTGCGACCTGAAGGAGGACAAAATATGAGAAGTGTTAATGTAAACACTCCTCACAATGCAATCAGGTCTGTTTTGACTATAGATGAAGATGGATAAAAAGTCGACAAAAATATATATATAAGAACTATCTTTCTTCATTTGTTCAATATAATAATAGCAGACGGTACCGTCTGCTATAATTATATTGAACAAATGACCATGAAGTAGTTTATATGTCATTCTGTGGCTGTGTTTGTGGTTTTATAGCCAGGGTTGTGTGTTGGTAATCTATGGTGTGTTTGTGCTTTGTGATTGTGTTTTGCATTTGTGATGTTTGGTGATGTTTAGTAACATTTTGTGAGGCCAAAGACAAATTTCCACATGTGTGGACAATAAAGACTTCTAAATAGGGATGTAACGATTCGCCTGACTCACCATGCGATACGATTCATGATACTAATCTCACGATACATGATTTTTAAACAAAATGATTTGAGACAAAATTAAGCTGATTGAGTGCCCTTTCATTTTTTCTCAAATGCTGCACAGTTGTAATAACTATTCTGCCACGGGACTGGCCACTGGCATAAAATACTGATTATAATATATATGATATAATAAGCAAATTACTAAAAGCTGCATAAACTAACTTGAAAAGAGATGGGAAAAAAAGAACAATAATACCTGGATCTGTAACAGCACAACTTTCTCTTTCAGTCTAAAAAAACATCTTCACATTTTCGCTATGAAAACACTGATCTCCGTAATGTTAGCGCTCGTCAGAGCAAGCGGACATGCCAATCCTCCACTCCGCGTGGTTTGGCCTATTAATAGCTTTTTGCGTATAGTCGTCTGTGACAGTAGTTTTTCACTGTGCTGCATCATATTCTCTGTTTTGTTAGTGTAACTCAACGTCTTTTTTCAGTATTTGCACACAGTTTGTGTTTGTCTGCCGCACCTCACCGCTATCATATTAGTCTGCCGCCCAACCTCTTGCTCGCCGCTGATGTGCAGGTAAAGCTAGCCTCTGTTCAAAACATGTATCGCGATTCATTTAACATTTCTACCGGTTTGAATAGTCACATATTTGAATCGATTTTCAACCGGCTCACGGTGAATCGTTACATCCCTTCTTCTAAACTTTGCAATTGTTTTGAGAACCATAAAACGTACTTTTTCTGGGGTTTTTAACAGTTGTTTTACAAGTAATTTGTAAAAATTCTCATCCATTTAATGGTTATATGGACTTCATGTAGATGTTAAAAATACTTTGTGTACAATTATTTTGTCTAAAGTGACTTACAGTTGAGGAGGCATTCAAGAAGTGCTAATTATACAAAGAAACTGTTTCGACAGGTGGTTTGTCAAGCCCACTCACCTGTATGAAGCACACTTCCTAAATGCACATTTTTTAATAGATGTTGAGAGATTGTAAGAAAGTGTCTGGTGCAAATGTCGGTTAAAATGTCAGAGATATGAAAGAGTGTGTTTTCTACAGGTGGTTTGTCAAGCCCACTCACCTGTGTGAGGCATAATCAGTATTCTAAACTAAGGTTATACTGGAGTCGAAAAAACTTGAAAAATGTGACAGTTTTTGAGCAATTACGAGTTTATTTATAATGTAATGATCTATTCAGTAATTTATAATATAATATAATTATATTAATACTAACTACAGTGGTCTCTCACTATAACGCGGTTCACTTTTCGCAGCCTCGCAGTTTCGCGGATCTTTTTTTAGTGCAATTTGACATGCTTTTTGTTTTTAGCAGCACATTGTGTTCTGCGTCCTGATTGGCTATAGACCATTGTCAATCAATCTCCCTCCGTGTCTCCTGTACAGTACAGAATGCGTTCAGCTTGCCAAATTAACATAAATCGTCAAGCACTAGCAGTGTGAGGTCCAACAAGGATGCAAAAAGGGTTGTAACTGTCCGCAGTAAGAACATCATAAACAGGATTGCACATCAGATGCACCACACCACGAAGCACCATGCATTTTATAATTGTAAACATAGGTTTATATCAGGGTACGCACACCGGTGCCTGTCTGCAGTTTCCAGCTACAACTCAGGACACTGTTCATATTACGCCACAGAGCGCCATCTTAAATTTCATTTTAAATAACATGCAAATGTGCACATCCGGTGTGTGTTACTTCCAACTGTCATGTGCGTGGCACATCCGGTGTGCGACCCCCTTAAGGATGGAGTCTGCTTTAGTTTTGTGAATCGTGACTGCAGGAAAAAGAACATTACGCTGGATGCCAACATTATCTGCACAAAAGCTAAGAGTTTTATGAACCTTTTGCTGACAGCGATGAATGTTTGCGCCTGACAACAGGTTTTGATCTTTGGTTTCATTCTATAATACTGGACTTATTTTTCTACAAAAGTTTGAACTTTGAGAGTGTTTAAACAAGAGAGAAAAGTGTGAAATGTTAATGCCTGTCTGAGAAAAGTGTATAAAGTGTGTAGTGAGGGGTTTTACAGCCTTAAAACATCTATAATAATTGTAAAAGAATAAAGCTGACTACTTCGCGGATTTCGCCTATCGCGAGTTATTTTTAGAACGTAACTCCCGCGATTAACCAGGGACCACTGTATACTCCAATAATATTTCACATCAATCTTGAAAGAAAAATCTGTATTTTATTCATCAGTGTTACACATTGTAATCATATAAATAATAGTTACTCTGAGAAATTCATGTGTAACTTAAACTTTCAAGAAGCTTCGTGTTTTAAATGAATAATAAAAGCCACTTCAATAATAACATTTAATTATGACTATAATACAAAAAAAAACGAAACACTATATAGCACAACAAATATATACAATTGTTTTGAATGTATTTTGAGGGTCAAATTCAATTACGCTAATCAAAGTGTAAATGCGTGGCCTTGAGTTTATATGCATGAGCCAAATTTTCAACAGCTTCGATTGTTCCAGCGTGTCGGCAACAAGTAACAATCTTTACTCCTGTGAATGAACAAACACGGCTAATTTAAATGAAAACTTGGCCGGGCCCGCTATTACCATGAAAATAGCCCGACAGCACTACAGCCTTTCAATTTAATCTAATTTAATCCCAATTTCTTCAAAGCCTCTCGCTATGAAAAGAAACAGATCCCGACATTCATATGGTTGCAGCACGCAATGGCAGCGGAAACATATTCATTTAACACACTACTGTTCTCGCTAAATAATAATTAAAGCATGGTTTTGTAGTGATCTCCAATTAATGGCAGCTCTACACATTCTTGCGCCCTCGGCACTGCTCTAATTACTGATGCAAGGCACAATGACCCCTGCTTAGCCTTTTCATATGTTAATAACATACCGCCACCCCAAAACTATTACGCAAATTATAGGTAAGGAGCCACTCTAATTATGTGTCCAGCTGTAGCCAACGGTTGCCATAGAACCCTCTTAAAAAAAAAATAATCAGGGCTGTGTAATAAAGCTAGCTTCTTAAACAGGCGACCGCACAATTGATGTAGTGACAATTTATCGTGTGTCCAACCAATTTGCTTCGGAACCACATTAAATGGTATTTACCTCTAAACATAATTTGCATGAACTAAAACTTTACAATAAGGTTGTATTAGTTAATGTTAGTTAATGCATTTACTACCATAAACAAACAATAAACAATACATTTTCTACAGTATTTGTTCATGTTAGGTACCGTTAGTTAATGAAAATACAGTTGTTCATTGTTAGTTCATGTTAATTCACGATGCACTAATGTTAACAAGCATGAACTTTGATGTTAATAATGCATTAGTAAACGCTGAATTATGGTTTAATAAATGTTGTACAAGTATTCTTCGTAGGTAGTATATGTTAGTAAATGCATTAACTAGTGAACCTTATTGTAAAGTGTGACCAACAAAATGCTGAACAGAAACACAAGAAGTTGTTTTAGGCAAATATACATACATGTTTTAGGGGGAAAAAATGGTTTTATGTCCTTGCAACATTAATTAAACCACTGACACATAAGAAACATCACTTTGCTGATCAAAGTGCAAAAGCAACGGTACGCATTGTTGACTAGCTTACACTATTATAGCTAAATATGCTCACCGAAAAAGCATAAATACGCTCAAATACTGCATAGCTTATGATAGCCCTACTGCTGTCATGAAAATGCTAGTTGAAAATGACATCTCTCATTTTGGTGCTTTCCTATTGAATATTTTTAACATATATATCAGAAGGTGATATTAACAAACAATGTGTGTTTTGACTTTTTTTTTGTTTTGTTTGAGTGCCATATTGGAAAGAACATTTAGCAAAATTTTGAGGTATTTAATAAAATCAATAGTTGTTTGCAAGTAAAATCAATAACAGCTGATTCATAATAGAAACTGAAGTAATTCTACTCTAATTTATGCAAATCTGACATTTTTTTAAATGTGTAATATCA
>CAIGQW010053650.1:3579338-3596559 GCA_903798125.1 Danio choprae | reverse complement strand
AACAAAGCATGCCTTAAAATAAAAGGTAGATCTGTCGAAAAAAAAAAAGAGGTAGAATTGAGGATGAACGGCAGCAGATGTGTTCTGGGTGTGGAGTGGGGTGACTGTCCATGGCGCAGGCTGGGCTGAGGTCTGTTGTTTGTGAAATGGGCACACACTGAGATGGCAAAGCCGCATCATCCACCTGCTGTGCGCTGGGCTCTCTGTGTTCAGGTGGGCTGGGTAATCTCCTGAGCTTCTGCTATTAGGCACACCTGTCGTGTGAAAGGGAATCTCTTTCTCACTCACCTCCTCTCTCTTTCTTACGTACCAGTCATTTTCCCTTCTGTCAGTAAAATCAGTTTTAAAACCATGGCGAATCTCAAAGACTGAACTGCACCTGCTTATACCAAGCACACCTTTAAGGTGCGTTTAAGCATTCAATTCACTAACCAAATTATGCAAATGAGAGAATGCAAACATGCCCACAAAATCACTATTGAGCGCAATTTGTGAGCCACTTTTATCAATATTCAGTTGGAGAATATTGAGAGCTGGATAAAGAGACAACTAACACAATCAGTCATGCTTCATCACCACACCTAAATCATTGTTCTGTTATTTTAATGCATTTTGCTCAGTATGATCACAAGTGGACAATTCTATGTACTCTATGCCAAAACAGTCTAAAACGTTTAAAGGGGTAGTTTACCCAAAAATTACAATTGAATTACTCATCCTCATGTTGTTCTAATCCCCTGAAACATTTGTTCATCTTCACAAATTAAGTTATTTTAGGTTATTTAAGGTATTTAGGTTAATTCCATGTGACTTCAGTGGTTCAGCTGTATACTGTACAGCTGTACAGCATCATATGAAGCTCCAAGAACACATTTGTGCACAAAAAAAACTGTAAAAAAAAAAATTCTGTCAGCACGATAGCCCAGTGGTTAGTGCAATGACATATAGCGCAACAACGCTCCGGGCATCCAGAGTTCAAATCCCGGCTCGTGGACCTTTCCCGATCCTATCCCCCTCTCTCTGCCAATTCACTTCCTGTCATCCTACTGTCCTGTCAAATAAAGGCAAAATGCCAAAAATAAATCTTTAAAAAAAAAAAAAAAAATTCTATTTCTCTCCCTTGTCAACTGTGGACAGTTTGGTGTATTACCTTCAGTGGCAGCAGTGTGGCAATCAAATGTCGTATTGCCTGTAGTAAACGTCTAAATATAGGCAAACTAAGTCCTTTTTAAAGTTTTTTTTTCCCATAATAGTGTTCTTGAAGCTTCGTGATTACAGAACTGAAGTTGTATGGAATGTTTTGAAGATGTTGTTGTTTCTTTTCTGGATTTTGAACGTCTTGGGACATTTGATAAGAGAGCTCCAGGATTTCATCTAAAATAGCTAAATTTGTTTTGAAAAGACGAATGAAGATCTCAGGAGATTGGGACAGCATGAGGGTGAGAAATTAATAAGTGATTTTTTTAATTTTGAGTAAACTAATCTTTTAATTTTATCTGATCATATCCAGAAATTGTCGAGGGCTCGAATTCGCTACCGTTTTGGTCGCATATGCGCCCAAAATTTTATCTATGCGACCTCAAAATATATTTGGGAGCATTTGTGCAAGTGCATAAAATTGTTGAAGTGCAACCGGTTATCATTGCAAAATGACATTCACACAGAACAACTTCCTGCAGTAAACAAAGCTTGCAATGTTTGCCCCGCCTTCAAGCTCTTCTGATTGGCCCACTGCTCTAGAACTGAACTCGAATGGATTGGTTAATATCAGCTGCCAATCACTCAGTCAATGCCTTTTGCCTTCAGATGACAGGAGCTACAACCGCGAAAATGTAAAGTGCTGAAGATGAGAGAATGAAAACAACACTGACAGATTTTGTTTTAGAAACCACCTAAAGTTACAAATAATGGCACATCAGATTAGTGATCATTTGGTGAATGTTAATCCAGCATTTACACTTTTCGAAGAGTGGATGAAAGACTTCCCTTGGGTTAAAGTCTGCTATGAAAATGACTAAAGTATTCACTATGAAGCCTGTGGCATGCAACTTTTCAGGTAACAAGTGTTTCCCACATCCACACAATTTAAGCGTGAATGGTTCTGTTTAATCCTTCATTTAATTGTCAGGATGGTGTCAGCCGTGCAAGTGGCAGCTATATATAAAATGTAACACCGCGTACACCATCACAAAAGAGCTTGCATTCACTAAGATAAGACCGGTATTGCTATTAAGATGACGTATGCAAATAATAAGTTATTATTAGTCACCAGACACCACCCGTGAGAACACAGCACAGTTATTATCGTTAACTAAGTTTCATTCATGTCAAGCAGTGCATGCAGGGCCAGTGGGCACATGCATATATTTTTTTGTTTGTTTGTTAGTTTTGATTAGTGTTGATTTCAAATGCAATAAATCTATTAATATAAACTTGTAGTAACGGTGCTCACAATTGGTCAGTGCGACTAAATTTTGGCTCGTGCGACTACATTTTTAAAGTTAGGGGCACCAGTGCTACTAAGCACAAAGGTTAATTTCGAGCCCTGTAGTCTGACTTGATTGCTGTGGTAGTATTGTGTTTAAATGTGTTTGAACAGCCACAAAAATCCAACTACTTTCAATCTACTAACTTAACCAGATTGATTGATACGAGACGTGTCATGAGAAAGCACACCAAAACAAGGTATTCATGCTTCACTGCATTTTATCAAAAACAAACAGATTATGATTGAAATATCTATCTACATTCTTTCATTTGCTTGCTTTCCTGTTTGCCTTTATATGGGTTTTTCACTCAACAGTACTTGTGCATCATACTGAGGGCACCTGCAGGAGTGATGTAGAGACTGAATGTCTCAGTAAAATCACAACACAATTGATCACAAGAGATGTCTTTAAACACTTTATTACCAGACGGAAATGGTGGTGTGTATGAACTGACCACTTGCGATCAATACAAAAGCATGTAATAAGCATGGAAATCCATGGAAAGAGTCTTCAGTGCATGACTGTATGACCAATGACAGCTGTTTGATAAAATTCTGTTGCCTTGTTGTCTTTTAAATCCAATATTTGCAATCTGTTTAGAATGATAAATGATTCCTTATTCAAAAGAAGTACCTTGATGTAAAAACACTTGCATTTTGGTCAACTGGATTGCAAGTGATGAATGAATGAGAAAAAGTTTTTGTTCTTTTTTAACACTGAAATAGGGGCGGTGTGGTGGCGCAGTGGATAGCGATGTTGCCTCACAGCAAGAAGGTTGCTGGTTCGAGCCTCGGCTGGGTCAGTTAGCATTTCTGTGTGGAGTTTGCATGTTCTCCCCGTGTTTGTGTGGGTTTCCTCCGGGTGCTCCGGTTTCCCCCACAAGTCCAAAGACATGCGGTATAGGTGAATTGGGTAAGCTAAATTGTCCGTAGTGTATGTATGAATGAGAGTGTATGGGTGTTTCCCAGTGATAGGTTGCAGCTGGAAGGGCATCCGCTGTGTAAAACATATGCTGGATAAGTTGCGCTGTGGCGACCCCTGATTAATAAAGGCACTAAACCAAAAAGAAAATAAAAGAATGAATGTATGAACACTGAAATAATCCCATAAAATGATGCAACAGTTATGAGTTACATAATTTGCCGTAAAACGTTCTACTAAATTTGCACAATTATTATTAGAACTTTTTTCTTCCATATTTTTTCATATTCTAAAGTACATCAGAGATTAACCAATTATTAAACTAAAGAAATACAATAAAGTCCGGAGACATTAAACGACCGGTGAAGTTCTGGGATGTCTAATTATTTTGATTACACATTAAAAAAAGAAACATTACAATAAGGTCTATAACAGAGGTTCTTAATCTCTATTCTGGAGGAGCAGTGTCCTGCAGATTTCAGCTCCAACTCCAATCAGACACAGCTGAGCTAGCTAATCAAGCTCTTACTAGGCTTTCTAGAAACATCCTTGCAGCTGTGTTAAGGCAAATTTGAGCTAAAATCTGCAGGACACCCGACCTCCAGGACCGGGTTTGAGAACCTCTGGTCTATAATGTGCAGTTAGCATTTTGAAATTGACTTCATCTATGAAGTCATCATGAAGTCATCCACACAAGTCCATAAAAATGCTATGTGTGCACTGTATGTTTTAAAGAACAAACTCTGAAATTACCCACAAACCATGTGCACATGTGGCCAGCAATAAGTGAGAGGTCTCCATAAAAAAGAGCCCTTCCTAACAAGTGTGCACAACTCCACAACACAGCCAGAAGCCAATAAGTCTGCACTTCCAACATGTCTGTGCGGGCTGAATGAAGGGCCAGCTCTTTCTCCTTCTTCACGTGGGACATTCTGTTAAGGCTATAACAACGGTGGGAGATCATGTGACCTCCAGGACAAATAAATAGCATCTGGGGATTTTCAGCTCCAGCCCACCTCCCCAGCATGCCAACACTGTAATCTCTCCCAGATGAAGCCAGGGCCTAGCCACTTTCAATAATTCACACACTGTGTACACATAACATGACAATAAGGGCATTCATGCAGACGCCTGATTCCTAGATCAAAGCTCACAAACGGCCAGCTGTAAGCATGCTTACTGCTGAATAATTCATTCTTTTCACCGCCTTGAAAAAAACCCTGCTCAGCGGGACTTGGCCAGCACGCTTTCTTTCCTGTGTTTGCCGTGCAAAACAACGTTGCCAGAGAGAAACTGAATCACAAAAAAAAGAGGGAAAGGACACACTGGAGGTCTTAAAAGCCCAGGAAACAAGCTGCCCCTGTGACATTATTAAGAGAAATATATTTTAAAAGTAATATGTGTTACAGGTTTATTCTAAGAGCGTGAACAGGTGCCTTGCGTGTGGCAGGACTTTGCATGCCCGATTTTGGATGAACGCACAAAACAATCTATTTGATTTGAAGAAAATTCGAATGCATCTTATTGTGTTTATTAAAGTTTCAACACACTATTGCAGATGTGGTCAATTATCTAGGGATGTGCTACATTGCTCTCACGGTTCGGCTTGACTACGATTATCATGTCATCGGTTCAATTCAATCCTCAATTTTCAATTTTACTTCACTTTCACACAATTTTGTTATTAAATACAAGCAGTCAGAAAAATGTACAGATTTTACCTGCTGCTCAAAGAAAATATGCTTCTTGAATGCTTCTCCCACTGCTCACTGAGTTTTTTACAGTGTGGATCTTGGATTCTACTGTACCGGTGTCGTGCCTCAACTTTGGACCATAGTATGCTACTCCTGCATATATCCCTAGTCATAGTATGACAGAAAGCCATCAGTTCATCATAACGGTTATGGTCTGTTATTAAACCAATACCGAATCATCCACATCTGCATCTCAACGCACAGTACAAAAGAGTCATTTTGACACCCCTACAAATAACGCAATGCTAAAATAACCAGTCTGATCTCAATAGTAAATGCAACTATTTTACGTTTTGTCAGTTAAGTGGCTAGGGTTCAGTCGTACGAAAATGTACCATTTTTAAAAAATAATGCATTGCACCAAACCCGACCCCTAAACCCAACTGTCATTGGGGGATAAGCAAATTGTACCAAATTGTACATATGAGATTCTATGAATTCATACAAATTAGCCACTAAATCCAAAAGTTATGAATTGCCGTGAGATAGCGTTGGAAATAACACAATTATAAAAAAGTTAATCTAGCATTTGTGTAAACAGGCCAATAGGAATTCTCTAAATTCTTATTTTGTAGTGGATATCAAAGGCGAATTCGTCAGGATGACACGAGCAGGAGGGAGGAGTTCTTCAGTTGTCAGTCAAAACAGCAGGCAAAGCATTAGGTATTTATAGCATTACTAAAAAGCAGAAGAAGAAGAGTAGAAAAAAGCTTCCCTTAATTTCAAAGACACCAGAGTCCATATCAATAGCTTCTAAAACAGCATAAGCCACTCAGTGGGGCCTGCTGGCACCCCTCTTTCAACAGTTGTCCCCCAACTGACTTTTCATTCAATTAGGAATGCATCTCCGCCCTTTTGGCCAACTCCCTCAGAGGAAAGAGGAGAGGACTCCCTACCAAGAGCTGTCAGCACTCCCACCCCAATTTAGACACTAACTCATCCTCCCCTGCTTAGACTTCACTGATATGCACCGACAGACCATTCTATGCTTTCTCTCAATAGGGTGTGTCTTTGATAATTGCGCACTCTGGAGCTAAAGTGTGACTGTAGCTGGACGTAAGCTAAGCCGGAGAACAATTACCAGTCTTTGCACAAGAGTTCACCCTCTCATTACATCCGTCCATCCCTTGATTCCCTTGAACTTCTGAGGTTTACACAGCTGCTGTGTTGGGCGCTATTCCCCCCGAAGACCTCCTGCTGTGGCCCACTTTACCACACATTCACTCTCACCTCGCAACGCTGCATCACACTTCTTTAATTTGGATGAGGTTTCATTACCTCAACTGGGCTGCTTTCAAATGTCTCGGCACAGCAAGCGTTTCTTCAGTGTCTTATAGCTGTTTCTCAAAGTTGCCAGCAGTGGACTTTCAAATTAGTAATCACCATTAATGTGTCAAGACTCAATATCTTTACTTGTTCCCCCATAAATGATCAAATCTTCAAACACTTTGTAGTGTCTCTAGTGTCAAGAGAAGTAGTCTGGTATGACGTTCCGCTGAACAAATAAATTAGGTATGAGCTGGGGTCCATTTACCAAAACTCTCAGTAGCCAACTTAAAGTTTCATTCTTACCAATATAGTTCAGCTAACCACAGGTCTAGAGGTGTAGTTCCAACCACACAAGACTGCGCTGCTGTTTGCGAATGTTCGGTGGAACGATGGATTCGGGAAACACCAAATCACCAAACTACATTTGTAATGACAGAACTTGCAATCTTAGGCCCCATTTACACCTCCAGTTAAATGTGACCCAATTCCGATTTTTTGCTCGGTTTCAGGCCTCCTTCATATGTGGAAATAAATCAGATATAAATCGGATATGTGACAATTCGACTATCAGGTAAACAAGATTGGATTTATTGAGGCATTCCATTTTGTACGTCATTAAACTTGCGACAATGTGGTACTTCTCCGCAGTTTAATGACGTAGCGTGTGTGGAAACGCCAACACAGTAAACAACAACAAAAGAAGAAACATGGAGGAGAAAAAGTAGTCAGTCACCACAATTTGCTCCCACCAGACCTGAGATTTCTCTCGTACCCACAAATTCCTCTGAATGGTGGAGGACACCATAAACCATATGCGCAAGCTGCAATGACGGCCCTTTCCCTCCTCCTCCGCCTCAAAATCATTTTAAAATTGGGCGAACTTCACATATTTCGCAGAGCTAAAAGCAAGACAATTTCTTCCATCATGGCTAGTGTGGCGCAGATGCTAGATCCCACGTTTATGCATGCACAACGTCATGAATTGTATGGCAAGTGTAAACACATGAATCTGATATGGGTCACAATTAAAAGAATGTTTAAACGGACAGGCAAAAAAAATCAGATATAGGCAACAAATCGGAATTGGGCATCAAGACCTGACAGTGTAAACAGGCCCTACAATGGTTTTGGGAAATGCACTTCTGATTGGTCCAGCAGTCTAAACTTGCTATACTATTTGACTAATAATGATTTGGGAAAATGAACTTCTGGTTGGTCCAGTAGTTTATGACTACACCAGAATATCAAAATTGTCAAAAAAAAAAAAACAATTTGCCCAACTTAAGCAGGTAGCAGCCTCTACAACATTCAGTAACTTGATCTGCTTAACTATTGGCTGGTTAGACCACTCAGGTTAAGCTGTTTAGATGATGCAACTCATTACTTGGAGTAGTAATGAACAAGCTGGTATGCCTTATTCTTTCAACAGGGTAAAGCGACATAGTAGTTTTTCAAAAGGGAAAAGGCAAGAGAACACAAAGTTCATTTGAGTCTCTAATTAACTGGAAAATCATTTGATGGATCTGTTCTCAACCTAGTAGGCCATATTGATCAAGCTGGTTAGAGCTGGCACCATTGGAATAGCATCAAATAAGTTATCAGGGCCTCAAAACCACCTTAATCTGTTTTTTTAGCAACACGTGGCAATGTCCTCCTCCTTACAGGTCGAACTGGGATGTAACCATCAGCACCAGCTCTTCCATTAGCATCCTCTCAGGCCCTCACAGACAGCACTCCACAGGAGCCAAAGAGCCTCTACAGCAGGAGTGTGTTATATCATTTAAAAAGACAGCATAAAATTGCCATTGATTCCACACCGAGGGGGTGAAGCAAATAAAGCCCCATCATCCTTCCTGCCAGCATGTCATAGCAAAGATGATTTAATCAAAGCAAAATCCTGCAGCTCGGCTCAGACCCCATGCCATAAACATTGTCCTCATTTATAGTTATAGCATATTAAAGCCTTTTAATGGCTTTGGTTATGTTCTTTGATTGCTAAAAACACATCACAGTTTTTTGTTTTTTTTCTCAGAGCTTTTTAAAGGACTCATTTCCCGTTGTACCACATTTGTTTAACACAGGCATAACCGCACTCGCATCTGGCCGGCTGGTCAAAGATGATGTCAGTGGATACTGGATCATGGCCACACAGTCAGTAAGCAATGAAAGATTTCTCACATAAAGGCTCACTTCGATGGCTTCACCCCATCCAAATCTAGTGTTAATCCTTAATAGGGCTCAAATTGAATTTGTCAGTTGTCACAGCAGAAAGGAACTAAAAAATTAGTTTTGACCATTCTTAAAATTCATTCCTGTCACTTGTGAGATTTCACCGAGTGCAATAAAACACTGTATTCCTGCTGTCCTTCAGAACAAATTACTTTTTGGAGTAACTTTTTATATCAAATGGTCTAAACTGATTTAAAGAAATTATTCTGTTACTAAATTAATTCTGAATCCACTCAAACTTTACTTAGAAATGCAATCATATTTAATTGTACAATTGGGTGATGCCTACAAACCTTTTGCTAATTAAAATAACCAAGACAAACGGTTTATGTTGGCATATTTTATTACACAGCTGTCTTGAATACTTGATTCTGATTGGTCAGTCATAACATTCCAAGGTATGTTATTCTCAAATAACAACTGCTGAAACTAATAACACAAGTTCACCCGGGATCTTCGAATCATCTTGACTGCCAGTGAATACGTTCACATCCACACATATGCTTGTCTGTCACACCACTGTTTTTGACAGTTTTGCATCATCTTGTGATTGAATAATACGTAGGTTATTATGTGCTCCATTCAGCCGTTTTTGTTTCCGTCAACTATTACAGCTCAGAACAAGTTCTTTGTGTCTAATTTTGAAGTTTTGTGGCAGTTAGCTGTGTAATAAACAGGGTAAAGTACATACAGGCGGTTGTTTTTACAGAATAAAACCCTTCAGTCTTATACAACAGCCCTCCGCTTCATGTCGGGCTGTTGATGAGCCTGTCGGGCATTATTCTACAATAACATCTGCCTGGATGTGCTTTATCCCTTACATAAACTGCATGTTAGCTTATTTTGGATTTTTTGGATGAGCATTTGAAGAATGTATTGCATGTCTTGGTTGCTTGGAGTTGGGATAGTGTAGTACTTCTACTGTCATTCTGGACAATCTAACACAAAAGAATAATTTTTTGGGGGGTCTGATATTCTCCCAGTGAGACCTGTGGAGACAGCAGCCCTTCTCCTGTGTGCAGTACAAGACACAATGCCCCTGCTTCCCTGTCACGCGTGATAGATGACTCGAGGGTCTCCGGCTTCTATTAGCATCACAATAGACTAAACCAACAATATGGAGGCATTCACTCCAAGGGTCCCTGGCTCGACCGGGCTGGGGGAAGGGCCAGAGCAGGGCAAAGAGAAGCAGGCAGGAAGCCTTTTACTCCCAAGAACAACAGCATTCAAGGAGCATTGCCCGCTATGAGGGGAACCCACACAGACAGAAGACAAAGAGTGAGATTTGTGCCTTGGAAGTTGAGCAGGTGACACAGAGCTACAAGTGTGAAAATGAGGCACAAAAAGGATGAGGTTCACATAAAAGTTTCTTGCGGAAGCTGCATGTTTACAGTTTAACTATAATATAGATTCGATTAGATTAGATTCAACTGCATTGTCATTACACATGTACAAATACAAGGCAACAAAATACAGTTTAGGTCTAACCAGGAGTGCAATAGCAGCAAGTGTAGGATATAGGTACAAGTTATAAGTGCAATTATAAAAAAACTATGGGTAATACTTACAGATGGATGTACTATGAACATACAAAATAATACAGCAAGAACATGATAATAAATATGACTATTCTACTTCAAATGAAATGTGACAACCCTGAACTTGAACTTCCACCAGGACAAAAGAAGAACCTTAAAGAATTAGTTCCCCCTAAAATATTAATTCTGTTATTAATTATATTATTATTATATTATAATTATGTGGTTCCAAACCCGGCGGTTCATTCCGCTGTGGCGACCCCAGATTAATAAAGGGACTAAGCCGAAATGAAAATGAATGAATGAATGGTTCCAAACCCTTGAGACCTTAATTTATCTTTGGAATACAAATTAAGATATTTTAGATTAAATCCAAGAGCTCTCTGACTCTCCACAAACAGCAATGGTCCCGAGACATTCAAAGTCCAGAATACGAACCAAAAACATTGTCAAAACGTTCCAGGTGACTTCAGTGGTAATGATACTATAATAACACGAAGCTCCAAGACAACTTTTGTGCACCAAAAACCGTGTAAAAACGACCTTTGTTCACCTATGTTTTTTAGTGTCATGACAGGGTGAGCGTTTACTACAGGAACGCTTTTGTTTTGCGATGCTGACTCAATAGCAATACATTGTAGTGTCCATAGTAAACACACCCCAATGACCTGACGAAGAAGAGAAAAAAAAGTCAAAAGACAGACAAACCAAGTTATTTTTACAGTTTATTTGGCACACAAAGTGTTCTTGGGGCTTTGTATGATTACAGTTAAACCACTGAGGGCACAAAGTTTGGATAATTCTGGTTCCTTTTCTGGACTTTGAACATCTCACAACTGTTGCTGCATATAGAGGGTCAGGAAGCTCTCAGATTCCATCTAAAATATCTTCATTTGTGTTCTGAAGATAAACAAAGGTCTCAGGAGATTGGATCGACAGGAGTAATTAATAACATAATTTACATTTTTGGGTCAACTAAACCTTGAACCTATAGCTGCTGAATTCCAGTTCGAAATATGGTTTAAAAATATCTAACTCATGCAAACCAGCTGCTTGTTTCTGAAGGGTTGTGTTTCCCCGTTACAAAGCCTCTGGCTTCAGAGGAAAGAGTCATAAGATAAACAACTGTAACAGCTTCAACTTCAAATGTTTTTCAAATGGTTTCATGAAGACCTTTTTTTGCATCAGTTGTACCAAAGGTCCTTTGTATGTTCTTTAGATTAATGAAATATTATTTTATTATATGTACAAAACATGTTTAATGTTGGCAACAATAGCCTTGGAGCCCAATGTAATGCAACTGCACCTCCAGTGACCCAAACCGGTGGACCTTAGCTGATTCTTTTCCCCTCTTTCCACCCCATGTTCAAGTACCTTTCACAAACAATTTTTTGGAGAACCAAATAAAGCTTTATCTCAGCGTCTAGAATTTGACATGCACTTAGTGGTGCCCCAGCCTTTTCAGGGTCAAAACATTGCCCTTTCACCCACCCTTTAGCTCAAACAAGCTTAGAGTTCAAGACCATGCATTTTACCCCGTGACCTAATGAGTGTGTGTGCGTGTGTCTGGGGTTGGGCCATTCTGCTGGGTCCCCAGTGCCATCTGCCACCTGCTGAGAAAGCATGACACACACACAATCACATACACACATGCATAGCCCACTTACCAGACTCAGTAACCCCTTCATTGGAGAATGGAACAAGACCACATGTCATATCATGTCCTTTCATTAGTACTGTTTGCTTAACCGAGGTTCATTGGTAGTATTGCTCAGATTTAAACAAACTACAAACCTATATTGTGAAAGCCTGATGGATATTTAACTTGGTCAAGAAAGGAACCAACTAACCAAACAGGCAACAATATATGCTGGATTTTCTGTTTAGTTCTAAAGCACAAATGAATTCGCAAGGCTTTCAAAATATTCTCCATGAGTATGAATGGATGAGCTCAGCACATGTGCAACTAAAGACGTGCATCTATCAAGTGCTCAAGTCACCTGCACTGGTGTCTATGAAGACATAAACATTTAATAGGACATGGACCATGCTTATATTTTCTCCAGAAAAATTTTATTGTTTTACATCATAAAAAGCTTGTGCACGTGTCATCAAAACTTACAACAATGTCTATCAAAGAAACTTTAGCCTGAACTGAGAAGTAACAGGATGTAATGGGCTTACAGGGGTAACAGACTGACATTCCAGCATTTGCACATGTACTTGTGCACTTGTTTTATAGAGATGATCTGAGATCTATCAGGTAAATTTCCTCTTACTTTACGCTGTGTGTTTATGTAGGGTATTTCATTTTTGTGTGCAGAAGCCTTTGCTGGAGATGAGGGAAATAGTGTTTTATTAGGTGATTTATTATGCTATTAATTAGAGGCTTACTTTTATGTGACTACAGTTGAATCAGTTTAGACTGCCTTCTAATGATGTCATCAATAATACACAAGATCCAAACGTTTTGCAACATTTTGCAAACATATTTGCAGGAAAATATGTAAAAATGCTGTCAGACAGCTTATAACAGCTGTATTCTAAAGAATAATTTATTTATTTATGTTTTAGCCATAATTGGCGCAACGTAACATGACATCTCGTGTGGTGAAAATGCGATTGTTATGTGCGATTCACTGGAACACACTGAGGTCAGAAGTGGGACATTTCACTGCTGAATTTCCTACCTCTGACTGTCTGAAAAACAGCAGAAGGACACAGAATGCATCTTTGCGGTTAAAAACACGAGACGCAGAGCTCAGGAAAAAAAAAATTGAAGAGCTTCCTATGCCACGTTGCCATAAAGTTGACATGCCAACATACTACTGTAAACAAAAACTTGCAACGCTTCTGATTGGTCCTCTGCTTTGAGACTGACAATGATGAGCAGCGCTGCATGCTCTTATTTTATAAAGTAATTTAAACACATTGGGTTCGGGTAAGTTATTTGGTTCAATTCGGGTGTATGAATGTACTTGGATGTATGAGGGCAGCTTGCTGACACTGTGTATTGAGTTTTATTTATTCAGCCTCATGGATATGCATGCTAGTCACTAACAAGCTAAACACAGACTAATTTTAGGGGGTTACTGGTAGGAGTGTAACGGATCACGGATCACAACCCACAGTTCAGAACGCACGTGACCCGCGGATTAATAACGTTTTTTGAGTTTGTAGGTTAATCCAACATTTGTAATAAGTTGTGGTGGGACCTAAATGCTTTCTTAGTTCATTAATTAAAGGTGTTTTCTGTCACTGTTTAGCCTGCAGTGTAAAGCTGTTTAAAGCTGCACAATTAATCATTAAAAGATCGTGATCTTAATTCAAACCCGCGCAACATGAATGATAAATGATAATGATTTGCATATATTTATTAGTCCTTCAAAGTGCTGCAAAATCTGCGTTTGATCGAGAGAGACTCAGGTTTTACACTTTTTCAGTTCGTTACAAACAGTCAAATAACACTGAAGTACTGGGAGAACAGTTTATAGTTCAGATATAAACACTGATGTTTATGGTAAAGGTTAAAATCACCGTTTAATGTAACTTGACGCTGGTGTTGTAGCAATTACATTGTGTGACCAACAGGTAGCGACAAACAACCATAAAAATGACGTCACTGAATAGGTTTTCAAAAATGATACACCTGTAATGAAACATGATGTTTTATGTGTGAATTCTTCAATCATTAATTGAAAATAAATATAATATGTTGAACAAGATGTTAGATTTCTATATTTAGCATTATCAGCAACAGTAGCAAAGATCATTTTTCGTATTGAATATTTTCCTTTTTTTTCAGCTTGTTCTTTCTTGATTTTTATTTTTATTAACATTACAGGTTCTGTTCGTTAAAACCAATGGTTTTTGCAGTGATATTTTTGTATAAATGGAAAGCCAATGACATTTGTCTCCTCCTTTTTTGCTGATCCGAAAAATGGTCCGATCCGTGACTCAAAAACCGTAGTGTGATCCGAACCGTGAGATTTGTGATCCGTTACACCACTAGTTACTGGGAATGTGGAAGTACTTGTCTAGGAATCAGAGCTGTCCACATTTTTAAAGCTCACAAACAAGACTGAACTACACATGACAATATTGAGAAATCTTTTGAACGCAGCAGACATAGTTTTAAAGAAACATTAAAGGCATCTTATAAGAAGACATTCACTCTGTCAATACCGCACAGCATCTCTCACCAGGACACAGGTACACGGATCACACGTCTTCAATCTTTCAGATACCCGATTAAATATAATCTTCACACACAGGCTTTCATTTATTCCCAACCACACTTGAGCCAAGGATTTTCTGGCTTTGTCTCAAAGGCTTCATATCTATATGCCTATACTTCAGGACACGATTCTCAATGCACATAAAAATAAAAAATAAATCGTTAAAAGCATTTAACCTTAATATAGAAAAAGCTTCTTCTGTTTGAGCCAATCAGAAGCTCATGGGTGATGGCGAATGAGGATGGATCAACACATGGCCGCCTTCAATAGCCACACGTTTTGTGGTCTGCAAATGAAAAACAAACAGGTCTGCTGGCCTGAAACTGCTTTATGTTTCCTACTCAGTGATTACATCTATACTGAAATTTTCCCCCACTCCATCACTGTCATCAATACGCTGCTGTTCTGAAGTGTGTGGGATTCTGGTATGTAACCAAGATCTACAAGCTTATGTTGGTAATAGACCATCACCTCCATCCAAAAGACTGGAACAGAACTGAGAAACTCTAGAGCTGGGACAATTTATCAAGGGGTCAAACTAACATTGATCTGCAATTTTTTGTGGTAAAATGCATTTTTAGCTACATTCTGTCCTTTATTACTATACTGTTAATAAACGGTTTCCGTATTTCATGATTTACTGTTACTGTTTATTTACGGTTGTGACTTGCTTTATGAGATGTTGATCTCTGCTCTGTTGACTTTTGATGTTGAAAATTAACAAAGTGACTTTTACTGGCATTGTAGTAGTCTGAAATAATATAATGTATAAGAACTATATTATATAGAGAAATAAGTCTGTAAAATGACAGAAAATGTACTGGCAGTTTATTACAAGGTTTTGTAGCGTAATATACAACATCAACCCAGACGATATTTCACTTTAAACTATTAATAATGTTCAGAAAAGTCACTTTTTACAACTTTTCAAGGTTAAAAGTTGTTGGAAGAAAAGGATAAAGGTCCCATCATGCGATTCCAAAGCAGAAATAAATGTAGAAAAATAAAAAGATGAATTACAAAATATGGAAAAATGCTAATTTATGGATATTTTTATAGAGTTAGGGTTATTGTACACTGCCTCCAAAACTTTGTCATAAAAAAAATCGAACCGGGTTAATTTTTTTCTGCTTTTCGCATGCGAAAAAGCACTTTGAGAGGTGTTTCGACAGTTCAAAGCCACCGTACAAGCGAAAAGGTAAATACAGAATGCCGTCATTTGAGCTACAAATAACTTTATGACAAACACAGTGCATAAAATAAACACAGAATGTGGCGGACATATATGCTGGATTCAGACTGGCGCACCTCTGCCCTACTGCTGTTTGGTGTGTGTGTGTGTGTGCGTGTGCGTGCGTGTGTGTGTGTGTGTGTTCATAAACATACTGCACATAGACATTACAATAGAAAGCATGGTCCGCTTCATACCAAATAATACCAAATAATACCAATACCAAATAAATCGGCAACAAAGAATAGGATTTACATGCAGCGTGTCAATTATCTGACATATGAGAGACTCATGTTCTCTCTCTCTTTTTTCTTTTGCAAATATGAGGAAACTCTGTCTACACATGGTAGTATTTTAGTTTTAAATAGATAGCATTACAGGCGGGGCGATGGTGCAGTGGGTAGCGCTGTCGCCTCACAGCAAGGAGGTCGCTGGTTCGAGCCTCGACTGGGCCAGTTGGCATTTCTGTGTGGAGTTTGCATGTTCTCCCCGTGTTGGCGTGGGTTTCCTCCGGGTGCTTCGGTTTCCCCCATAAGTCCAAAGACATGCGCTATAGGTGAATTGGGTAAGCTAAATTGTCCTTAGTGTATGAGTGTGAATGAGAGTGTATGGGTGTTTCCCAGTGATGGGTTGCGGTTGGAAGGGCATTCACTGTGTAAAACATATGCTGGATAAGTTGGCGGTTCATTCTGCTGTGGCGACCCCTGATTAATAAAGTGACTTAGCCGAAAAGAAAATGAATGAATGAATGAATGAATGAGAGATAGCATTAGCAAGATTTAAAAAAAACGAAATAACCGACATATGGAAATTGTGTCGGTTATAGGTTATGGAATTGTTTCCGGGTTCTGTTCGATTAATCGCCCGGCCCTACTATCAGTTCGGTTAGGTTATTTAGAGTATAAATGTTTATATATGTAAAATACTGGTCAGTATACATGACCAATTTTCAACTATTTTAGAGATATCTGCATTGTGTTTATTTAACTGTTAATAAAATTTGCAATTTTCCTGTTTTAAAATATAGCTAACACATTGCTAAATTGTATATATATTTTTTTTATTGAAGGGAATATAATTGTTGCTGGCTATTATAAGGTTTAGATTACTTATCATCTAGAAAAGTTAGCAAATGACTGTTGCATTAAAATTTTGTTATTATTTATATTTTATACATTAATGTTATATGGCACTAAATGTGCAGTAAATTCTGTTTCAGACGACATACAGGCTACATACTCTTAAGTAATGTCAAAATAATCTTTCAGTTCCATTAGTTCTAACTTCTAACACCATTACTGTTTATGTCTTTCAAGGACTATCTAAATCAGAATCTCTATGGTATCTTCTCTAATAATATGAATGTTTTTTTCTAACCAACATTAGCTCTTCAAAAGAAATATTTATCCATGTTTCACCATCTACATCACGTGATCCCTAAAAAACCTTGTCGCATATTCTTTATTTTAGCAAATTAATGTGGCTTTATTTTTGTTAAGTTACACTGTATATATATATATATATATATATATATATATATATATATATATAT
>CAIGQW010053650.1:3559346-3579238 GCA_903798125.1 Danio choprae | reverse complement strand
ATATATATATATATATATAGTCATTCATTCATTTTCCTTTAGCTTAGTCCCTTATTTTTCAGGGTTTGCCACAGCGGAATGAACCACCAACTATTATGGCATATGTTTTACGCAGCGGATGCCCTTCCAGCTGTAACCCAGTACTGGAAAACATCCATACACTCTCGCATTCACACACACACTCATACACTATGGCCAATTTAGTTAATCCATTTCACCTATAGTGCATGTCTTTGGACTGTGGGGGAAACTGGAGCACATGGAGAAAACCCACGCCAACACAGGGAGAACATGCAAACTCCAAATGCAAATGATTGGTAATATAAAACTGTATAATACGATCGTATAATACTGACCATTTATTTAGCTGGTTATCTTATATACAAACTAAAAATAAGCTCACATAAAAATGAATCTTTTAACCAAGTTTTTGCAAAAACCGTATATATGCCAGTACTATAAATAAGGCAAGAATATACAACAAATGTTACCTAAAACCATATTTAGGGCTTGGCAAACCACATGTAGAAAACACACTCTTTCATCTCTGACACTTTTCCAGACACTTGCACCAGTTTGTACCCGACAAATCACTCCATATCTCCATAAAAACATTGTGAAAATAAAAAACTCTGTAAAAACAATATTGTTCTGTCTTATGTAAAAGTACTTAAATATTTATAGTGTATATATAGTTAGTATTTCGTTTAGTTAGATTACCGCTCCAGTATGTTAGTTATGTATAGGTTTAAAATAGCTCTCGCATCCACTGTTGTGTTCATATTTATGATTGGTTATTTATGTTGCACTGATGTAGTGAGATGATAATAAAGCTCAACTTGACATGACTAAAATGAAAATGACTAAAATTATTAAGCAAAAAATCCTCAAAACACTCTTAATGATACTAAAAACAACACATTCAATCTTGCATAAAGGAATGATTTGCCATATGTCGGTTTCTCCGGGTTTCCAAAAGTCAAAATTCAAACTGATTATCACCAAGCCAGAAGCCAAAAGGAATCAGTCAGCATGACTTAAGAATAGAATTCAGTAATGCAGTATTTAACACTGACTAATAGACGATCGGTCTTACAAAAAGTACATCGACATGACAGCCAATCAATTCATTCCTCATAATACTGTCTTTAAAATATAATAAATACCACTTTAAAAATCAATTGAAAGTGAACGAACAAAAAAAAAAAGAGGATCGATAGATAACTCCCCACGACCTGCGAGAAGTCTGAAAGCTATGGTCGCGGGACTCCGGGTCATGAGTCAGAAAACCGCAGCAGGATTAATGGTGGGCATCCATTGTGGGAACAGACAAGCCACCGGCAGAAATCGGTGGGTCGCAACCTCGAGGTTTCACCGAGACAGAGAGGATTACGCTAGACGACCCCTCGTAAATCCTCACCGTGAGGCGGCAGGTGAGAAGGAAGAGCAGGCCCGGGCATCTTTCCCTTATTTAGTCCTCTGTGTTTCCCAGCAGCCAGACTCCTGCCCGCCCTCCCTCTAAGGGTCTGTGTGTGCTCCCATAGGACCAATTATTACAGCAAGTCCTCCACTGAATCACTCTATCAATTAGGAGGTGGTGAGCACATCATCACATATATTACTGCTGAGGCAGGCATGGCTGTGCGGGATAGGAGAAAGCGAGGGGAGGATATGGATGAAAGGATGGATGGATGGATGGATGGATGGATGGATGAATATATGGCTGGATGTATGGATAGATGGATGGATGGATGAATGCATGAATGGATGGATGGAACGACAGACAGACAAAATATTACATAAAGTGATAGATGGGTGGATGGATGGATCAATGGATGGATGGATAGAATGACAGAAAAAGAAACTAGATATTACATAAAGTGATGGATTGATGGATGGAACTACAAAAACAAAATAATACATAAAGTGATGGATGGATGGAACGACAAACAGACAAAAAAATACATAAAGTGATGCATGGATGGATGGATGGATGGATGGATGGAACCACAAACAGACAAACAAAATACATAAAGTGATGTATGAATGGATAAATAAAATGACAAACAAACAAGTGATGGATAGATGGATGGATGGATGGATGGATGGATGGATGGATGGATGGATGGATGGATAGAACAACAGACAAACAAAATAATACATAAAGTGACTGATGGATGGATGGAAGGATCGATGGATGGATGAATGGCAGATAGAACAACAGACAAACAAAATACATAAAGTAATTGATGGATGAATAGACAGATGGATGAATGGATGGATGGATGGATGGATGGATGGATGGAATGACAGACAAAGTAATACATAAAAGATTGGATGGATGGATAGATGGATGGCAGATAAAATGACAGACAGACAAACAAAGTAATACATAAAGTGATAGATGGATGGATGGATCATTGGATGAATAGAATGACAGAAAAAGAAAATAAATATTACATAAAGTGATGGATGAATGGATGGATGGATGTATGGATGGATGGAATGAAAAACAGACAAACAAATTAATACTTAAAGTGATGGATGGATGAACGGATGGATGGATGGAACGACAAACAGACAAACAAAATAATACATAAAGTGATGTATGAATGGATGGATAAAATGACAGCCAAACAATTGATAGATGGATGGATGGATGGATGGATAGAACGACAGACAGACAAACAAAATAATACATAAAGTGATTGATGGATGGATTCATGGATGGATGGATGGATGGATGGATGAATAGCAGATAGAACTACAAACAAAATTATACATAAACTGATGTATGGACAAACAAACAAACAATATAATACATAATGTGATGTATGGATATATGGATAGATGTATGCATGTATGTATGTATAGATGGATGAATGGATGGACAACAGACTCCGGGCTCCCCAGAGGTGCGTGACGACTCCACCTCCAGCCCTGCGGATGTGTAAACACACTGGTGGCTGGCACCTCCCAGCGAGCGCACGTTTGGTGCAAGAAAGAGGGTTTAAATCAATATTTTCAATCTCTCAGGATCAATCCCACACCTGGACACGAAGAGAAACCTGTTAGCAGTCAGCAATATGTGTAAATGAAAAGCCAAACTTTGTGACCTTGATGGCGCTTGTCTTAAGTTTGCCACTCCATCTCCTGCAATGTGCCTCTTTGACAAGCCCAGATGCAGAGGTGTCCAATAGGGGTGTCACACCAAAGGACAGCAAAACGTCATTTTAAAGTGGCTCCAAAAAAGTTAAATATGTTAAAACAATTGGGGAAAATTGTATTTATTTTATTTTATTACCATTATTAAACCAGGAAGTCTCATTGAGATTTAATATCTCCTTTAGAAGAGAGACCTAGCCAAGGTAACAGCCATACAGTAAAACAATTTTGATTACATGCTTCCAATACCACTCTCTTTATAATGCCTTTAAATTCACAGAAAGACACAATTTTATCTAGTTTTAAATCTGTTTTCAAGTTATTCCATGCCCAAGGTGTAAAAAAAGAAAACACAGTTTTTCCCAGCTCTGTACAAACTTGAGGTATACTAAAAAGCAAACGCTTGAAAGAGCATAGCTGGTAATTGCCAGAACTAAGACAAAGAAGAGTAGAAAAAATAAGCTGGAAGTTTACCTAACAAAGCTTTATAGATTGAAATGTGCCAGTGCTGTTGTCTACATATAGCTAGAGACGTCCAGCCCACCATCTCATATAAAATGCAATGATGAGTTTGGGATTTTGCATTTGTAATAAAACGTAGTGAAGCATGGTATACTGAATCAAGTCTTGTTAGAATAGAAGATGCCGCATGCATGTATAACATATCACCATAATCAAGCACAGATAGAAAAGTAGCTTCTACAAGTTTCTTTTTGGCATTAAAAGTAAAATTAGATTAATTTCTAAAATAAAAGCAAGCTTCACTTTCAGCTTCCTAATCAGATTAGCAATGTGTACATTAAACAGATAAAAACTTAGTTGCACGTCATGGGCTTCACAGGAGGCTTCAGTCACATGATCTTGAATGAGGTCCTTCAACTAATTGCATTTTCCAAGGAATAGCTGAAATTTGCATGTAGTGTGACACCAGAGGACATGGCTTTCAGTGACAAAATGTATCAAGTTCCTATGTTTTTACAGATATATGGATGCAAAAAAGGACTGCCATTTACTAAAATAGCCACTTGTAAAACTAGGCCTGAGAAATGTATTAACAATTTTAGATTTTCTTTGTAATTTATAATTTATCGAACTATGCTTGAGAGTCACACCATAGGACATTTTTGAGATTTGGCCTAAAAATGCACAAAATGTAATAACCAGTGTTGGGTAAGTTGCTTTAAAAAAGTAATAGATTACAAATTACTGACTAGTACTGGAAAATTGTAATTTGATTAATTACTTCATATAAAAAGTAATCAGATTACTAATTACTTTATCTTGAAGTTACTTTTAAAACATTTGAAACCTATATAAAATATACTTTCTGTAATTTAATATTGACTGAAAAACATTACAATAGGTTGATCCCATCAGCTTGACATATTCAAAAGACTTACATTCTCTCACTATTCACTTGTTCCAAACCTGTTTGTCCTTTTTTCCTTCTTTATTATTTTTTGAACACAAAAGAAGACATTTAGAAGAAAACTAGAAACCTGTAACCATTGACATCTGTAGTATGAAAAAGCACTGCAGTGTTTGGGTGGTCTGTGTTTGTCTGAAGTAATTAGTCTACCGAAATGTGTATATTCCATCCATCGCTTATTGTCACGTGACTCGTGGTTTTCAAAGTGGTGTGCCTGGAAAATGCAAGCGAGCACAGGCAATATGCGCTCCCAATACGCGCGCACAAGCCGCACACCTCCATTGGAAATAACGAACTTGTGTGCGCAAAGACGCAATATGTGAACGGCCCCATAAGCAGCTATGCTTCTCTTCACATTCAGAAGATACTTTCACTCCCGTTCCTGCACAAAAATGGTTGGGCTCCTGTGTTTTTGGACACCGGTGTCCTCCTTGGCGACGAGTATTGTCTTAGAATGTTTTCTGTTCAAGTGCTTGAACTGATCGAGTTAAAAGCAGTCGAAAGTTCTTTAGAGACTGGACATAGACTGCATTTCACAGCAATATTTTTGTTTTTATGCTTAATGAATTTAAAGTAATGTCTGTATCTCCACTTGAAGAAGCAACCACTCTCGTCAGCAACCATTTTAGCTCGAGTTCTCCAGCAATTTAAAGCGCATGCTTATTAACTGATGTTGCAGCGGAAAACATGATTTAAAAGAAGATTTTTTTTGTTCTAAAAACTATATTTGTAGAGTAAGTAACGCAATTACATTGACTTTAGTAACTGTAATCATATTACACAATTCGTTACATTACTGCATTCCCCAAAAATGTAATTAGAATACAGTTACTGTGGAACGCGTTACACTCAATCCTGGTAATAACGCAGCAGATTTATAACAGGTCCATTGAAGAAATGTTTAACCATTTACTGCATTTGAAATGATGTCAATACTAATTATATTCATTTTTTGTCATGTGTGAAAATGCAACATCACGTCAACAACTCATTTCTATTAAAAAGTGAGTAATATTCAATATTAGCAGTACAATTTTCTTGCGATAATATGTTAACACATGGGTGCTGCTGCTTCTTTAAATGAAGCAGAATGTCCTGCATCACTCAAACAAAAGCAGCCAATTGGAGAGGTGAAACACGAGACCAGTCTCATCACTGGCTGATTCTGCAGGATCTGCTCTTCCACAGCGAGGAAAACAGCTCACAACCAATCTCTACAGAAATGTCCGAATATGCAGTTACATCTGTTTGAATGCAGGCACATTCCCCAAATTACAGGACAAAATGGGATTCTGAAATACCTTAATTATTGGTTTCAAGTGAAAACGACCTGCAACTGAAAACCCAAAATTAGACCATTTAATTTAAAGAGAATTTTTGACATTCTTATTTTGGTATCATTTATAATCACAATCACTTTTTTTCCTAGTAAAGATGATATTGCTCACAATTGACAGCGACATTTTACATGCCCTCATGGTCTCTGAACTTCAAAAACAAGCTCTTTGTGCAATCGGAGAAGCTGTCAATAGTATCATGTCACACACCGTGGTCAACAAATAGCAAACATGAAATGCCTTGGGCGTTCTGCTTTCAGACTTGGCCAGCCAAGCATGAGATGGACTAGAAAACCCAAAGCACTTTTGGGTCATGCGCCTTTTTTCACCCGGCAGGACTGGAGAATGTCTGACCAGTGGGGACATGCGGCACGAGACCCTAGGGTCATTTAAACAACTCGTAAGGTCAACAGAAATCTGAAACCCCCGTTGAAAAACAGCCCAAGTCAATGCAAACTCAATTATGCTGGCTCTCTGACAGGTCCATATGTTTACAACGTCTGGGTAGAAAAAGAACAAGGAATTCCTCTTTACTCATTGTTAGCACAAAACATCAGGTGCTGACAAGCCCTAACAAGGCGGTCAAGACTAAGCTTTGTCAAGTGTGACACGACCAGGAGGCACAGTGTAAAATTCACGTCAATCACTCTGGAAACATGACTCAGAAGCTTTTTTTGGGGATCAAACGTGTGTATTTTTTTACACCACAAGCCCCTGTTTCTTATTTTGCAGTCAGATGGACAGCAGTGATATGAATTTTAGGCCGCACAATCAATGATAATTCAATATGCTTTGTCAGAAACCACTCCAAATATTTTAGCAAAATGAAAAAAGAACAGAGGAAAAAGGCCCAGCTAGTTTGCTGGTTTGTATTATCCATGGAGAAAATCAATGCGGCTGTTCCTTTCAGGAACACGATATTCAGAGCACAACATTTTTACGCAAATGTGACCAAAAATGACTAATCATCATTTGCTTATTTCGAGTAAAAAGCAGATAATGTTGCTTTTTTTAAACCTCCATTTGCTGCACAAGAACGACCCTGGTGGTATTTCTGACTCATTTTTTCGCCGGTGTAAAATGTAATCGTTTTGTAATCGGAAATGTGTTTCTTGCAGGTGTAAAAAAAAAAATCTCTGCGGCGTGTCAAAGCCTCAATTGCGCACAAACAAAAGCGAGGGATTATATTGGAGGTGTGTGTTAGACTAAAGTTCTCTAGACTCCATTCTGAGCGAATGCAGGAAACAGGGGCCTGAGCGGATCCCAGAATTCCTCATTATCCTCACAGCGGGTAGCCAGCGGTGCGAGCGCGGATCGAGCCGCCGCTGAGGCAGGTCTGGGAACAGCGCTCTGGCAGCCCCACAGGGGAGGCCAGGCTCGCTCATTAGGCCTAAATGATCCACGGCAGCCCTGCAAACCAAGTGCCACTTAGTGCCCGTCGGAGACGCCAGTCCGGCCCTGATGAGATTGCTGAGCACACTGCATATCTGTAATAACACAGCCAACAAAAAAGGCCTCACAATGGTGCTGCTAACTCCGGCAAATGGGTCCAGTTGACGCTTGGAGCGATAACGTGGCGGCATACTCCCTATAAATGTCTTTTATCCTTTGGTCGAGGTTGAAACGGCACAATATGATAAATGTTTGCGCCTTCAAAGCAAACAGATGCGCTGTGGGAACTGCACCGGTGGCCAAAACCTGATATGCGTTTGCCGCTAAAAGCAGCTCGTTGCTCCTGAGACAGATGGTCGTTTCACACGTAATAATTACCGCAGCCTCATGTATTCTCACGCTCTTGTCACATTGTGATATTTACACTGCTTTACGGTAATAATATGACTGATTAGACTAATAAATGTCACCAAAACTCTCCCAACACGTGTGTGTGGAATCCAGTGCAGATTTTTCCGCCCCTAAATAAAGATCAGTTTGCTTGAAAACCTAAACTGTAAATATATATTAATTTTTGAGCATGCAGTACATAGTTCAAAGACAAAAAAGGGCGTTTCAAGATCTAAAACAATAAAACAGTAAAACAATATTACATTTTCATCCATGACATTATATTGTTTCCTGTTTCCATGATTGAGGTACAGAACACACCATTTACCAAAAAAATTTGTCGTACAAATTCAAAACAAGAATAATCTAATGAAATATTAAACGATCCAAAATACTAGTTAACTGTAATTTTAAAGGCCTCACTGTGGCGCAGTGGGTAGCACGATCGCCTCACAGCAAGAAGGTTGCTGGTTTGAGCCTCGGTTGGGTCAGTTGGCATTTCTGTGTGGAGTTTGCATGTTCTCCCCGTGTTCGCGTGGGCTTCCTCCGGGTGCTCCAGTTTCCCCCACAAGCCCAAAGACATGCGGTACAGGTGAATTGGGTAGGTTAAATTGTCCGTAGTGTATGTGTGTGAATGAGTGTCTGTGGATGTTTCCCAGTGATGGGTTGCAGCTGGAAGGGCAACTGCTGCGTAAAACATATGCTGGATAAGTTGGCGGTTCATTCTGCTGTGGCGACCACTGATTAATAAAGGGACTAAGCCGAAAAGAAATGAATGAATGAATGTAATTTTAAATCTATAAAATTGGCAATGAATTTAAATCCAATAGTTCATACACATTTGTCAGTAAGACGTTAATCACTTAAAAGATAACACAACTCAGTATGATTTACATTTATTTAAGTAAATATGTCCATTCCTGGGTGGCACAGTGGCTTAGTGGTTAGCACTGTCGCTTCACAGCAAGAAGGTTGCTGGCTCGAGTCCCCCCCCCCTTTTCCCCCCCAGTCCAAAGACCTGCTATGAGAAAAGTGTATGAACTAAATTGGCCATAGTGTATGAGTGTGTGTGAATGCGAGAGTGTATGGGTGTTTCCCCATACTGGGTTGCGGCTGGAGGGGCATCCACTGCGTAAAACATATGCTTGAATAGTTGGCGGTTCATTCCACTGTGGCGACCTCTGATAAATCAGAGACTAAGTCGAAGGAAAATGAATAAATAAATGTCCTTTCCTTTTTACATAAATATGTATTTTATACTACATGACGGTGGAAATAACTTGACTATTATTTACTTTATTATTATCATCTTTGATAAGAAAAATACTACGCAAGAAAGTGATTAACTGCTGTCAGGACACCAGAAAGGTAGACGGTGTTATAATAAGTGATGGAAAGAGTACTGAAAAATGAGTACCATTACTTGCCTAAAAATGTAGTGCAAGTAGAGTAAAAGAATCTGTTGTAAATATTAATCAAAGTATGAGTAAAAAGTAGACCTTTCAAAAGTACTCAAGAGTAGTGAGTATTACGCTGTAAAAAGCTGATGTATTTACATGTCATTTGTGGATGTGTGTAAACGTAACATTCTGTAGTGCATTTAGTCATTGCCCAGGAGATACACAATGCCATAAGACGTTAATATTAGGTTAGATTTAGGTTGTGATGTCAGGTGACCAAAATTCAATGTCTTGCCAGCGTCTAAGGACAACGTTATTTTGATGCCCAATAACAACATCAGGCCTCACAGTGGCGCAGTGGGTAGCACGTTTGCCTCACAGCAAGAAGGTCGCTGGTTCGAGCCTCGGCTGGGTCAGTTGGCGTTTCTGTGTGGAGTTTGCATGTTCTCCCTGTGTTGGCGTGGGTTTCCTCCGGGTGCTCCGGATTCCCCCACAAGTCCATAACATGCAGTACAGGTGAATTGGGTAGACTAAATTGCCTGTAGTGTGTGAATGGGTGTGTATGGCTGTTTCCCAGAGATGGGTTGCAGCTGGAAGGTCATCTGCTGCGTAAAACTTATGCTGGATAAGTTGGCGGTTCATTCCGCTGTGGCGACCCCAGATTAATTAAGGGACTAAGCCGAAATGAAAATGAATGAATGATGAATAACAACATCAAATGACATTGATATTTGGTTAATTTAAGGATGTTAGAAAGTGACCAAAATCCAACATCGAGCCAACATCTTAAACCAACGTCATATTGATGTCAGATACTGACATTTATTCGTCAGGTATGGCAACCAAAATCCAACGTCTGATAGACGTCATAATGGTAACGTCCACACAACGTCAATCTGTAACATCATTAGACGTTCATATTTGGTTGCTTTTAGGTTGGACATGCCGTTGGGGTCTGATATCAACCCGATTTTCATTTCCAAACAAAATGTAACGTCCCCACGACGTTGGGGTACAACATCAATCTGACGTCATGTTGTGCCTGCTGGGTGTTTAAGGCCATTACAGTCATCATACAGTAAACATCCTTCTTATCAATGACATGCATCTAAACAGTCTCTGGCTCAATGCCTGTAAAGATTTTGGACATCTTTATGGACACTTTTCATGCTTCCCAACAGTTTGCTGCAATTATAAATCACCCATGTCTTGAGGTAGTTTATTATGATGCGATTCACCTTCTATGTGTGATCTGATTGGACTCACAGAATTGATTTTTCTAATCCCCATAGACAAGAAAAAATAAACTAGTGACTGCAAGTTGAAGGAAAGTAGTGGAGTAAAAGTACCGATACAGCACTAAAAATGTACTCAAGGGAAAGTAAAAGTACACATTTTTTAAACTACTTAGTAAATTACAATTTCTGAGAAAAACTACTCAATTACAGTAGTTTGAGTGTTTGTAATTCGTTACTTTACACCACTGGTTATAATATACTCAGCATGTTTCTTCCTCAGAACACAAAGAATGCTGGTAACCAAACACATTTTCCAAAATATAGGCTTTTATGTTCCACGGAAGTGAAATATAGTGAAGATGAGGATGAGATTCATGGAACATAAAAGATAATGACCGCATTTTCACTTAATGACTGCATTTCCCCACGCCATTTTTGTTATTTCCTCCAAAAAAAAATGTAAAAGAAATAAAAAAATCTGTAAAAAACACAAACAAATTTGGGAAAAAAACAAAACTCAAAGTTTTCTACATATTCTGCATTACGGTCACCATCGTGCTGTGGTGCATTTTTCCCTAACAATTTGACTTAAGGCTCTGCTGCGTGCACAATAACACCCATTAAATGCAATTTCTGGGAAACTCAATGTCCCATTGTGCGCTTCTTGCCATATTTCACATCTGGTCATGTGTTCGTTTATATACTTCGGAGGGTATGTAATCATGCAGGGCGTGCTGAATGGAGGCGCGCGAAGCAGGTGAATTATGTAAGTGGCATAGCGTCTTCGCTTCTTTCTGCTGCCACTTTCTTCCACCCCCTTTTCATGCTCCTCTCACATCACAAAGCAGCTGTTGTGATGTTTTTCACCGCGGTCACAATTAACCTCTGAGGCTGGGCAGGGAGCCAGACCCGGCACAACTCAGGGCGCTGGAGAGCCCATCAGGTAAACAGTATGATAAGCTTTGCTGCAAAAATTAGACATTGTTTTGAAGTGAGAGGCAGTTGCTATAGTGACTGTTGCTAATTAACTGCATTCAGCCAGGGGAACAAAGGGCTTAAGGGTACTCAGGACGGCGTCTCTTGCAGAGAGAGCTATGCACAGTGAATATGTGCAATCCCGCGGGTCTCTCTCTGCACCAAAATACCTGCGCCGCTCCTTCTTTCCTCCCGGAGATGTTTGGTGGTCATTTTATCCGAGCTAACGGCGGCTGGACACCAATTAGAGAACAGTGGGAATCTCGGGGCCGTCGGTTGCCCTAAAACAAAAATAATCATCAAATCCCCAACCAATCAGGGTGCTTCATCAGCATGGAGGAGCTCTCGAAGGAGATCTCATCAGCTCCTGTGGCATTCTGGAGAGCGGCCTGCTGGCTAGTGCATTTCATTAAAGCTACACTACACGTTGGAGAAGTACAACAAAAATAGGAGTCACTGTGTTGTAAGGTCACTGTTGTCATTTGTCCACGGTATATTAAAAAAAAATGTCATTAGTGAAGAACAATTTTTTTTTTAAATCAACTAAGTGGTGTTTCTGTGATCTACTAATTAACAAATTTTAAAACTCTGATATGATTAGGCTGGCAATCTTTAATTATAAACAGATCTATAGCAGTTGAATACATCTTCTCTGGCACTGCTTTAAAAAATGTTTTAAACGTTACCCCTTTAAAGCCCCGGTGTCCATTACAATGGACATAACATGTCAGGTCATGTTGTGTTTTGTTTTTTGCTTCTGGAGCATTTCACCAAAGTGTCATCCAATGAAATGGCAGAAGGCTCTGAATATATCCACTATGCTGAAGAGAGGCATGGCAGTGCTTTGTTCCAAATACAGAAGTATGCAACATTGTCAATGTTTTTATTCACATTTATTGATATGTTTGCCAATATTTCATAGATTGTATAGAGAAATAAAGGATTGTGTTTACTAATAAAAGTTAAAAATCGATTGTGGAATTACAAGATTTAAATCAGATTTTTTTTTAAACATAAAAATGGGTTTGGACATTAAATATGTCTATCCATATACAGCAGGTTCTAACAACCTCAAAAGGATATAAAATGTCATACTGTCATGTAAAAATGTTATATTGTTCTTCATGAAAATCATCAAGTATTATTTTATGTTGGTGCATTGCTTTTGCAGTACAACTGTGTTATGACTGATTGTCCATTGAAATGTAGAAGAAAAAAATAATCAAGAAATATTGAAATTTGTATTATTTTTATTTGGTCTTGTTCATGGAAGCCTTAAGGACGAAAACTATTCTTCTTTATTTTTGAATGAAGGTGTTAAAGAACATTAATTCATTTCAGTTCTTCTTTATTTTTATAGCTCTTTTACGATGTAGATTGTGTCAAAGCAGCTTAAAATAAAGAAGAAATTAGAATAAAAAGCCACAACAATATTTTAGATAATGAAACATTCCAGCAAATCAGGTAGGTAGGGGAGTAGTTTGATATAAGCCAGGCTGAGCCAGGGCGACCACTTCTCCTCTGACATCATCTCTAGTCCATTTACTAGAGTGGTCCCAAACTAACTTGGCTTGGCAATTGTCCCAAGGAATCTTTCAAGCAAACTAAGCTTCACCATCTAATTTTTGCTAGTAAATCAACCATCATCCAATCTGCACCAACTAACATAAACCGGCCTCCTTTGATTTAACCCACAATCAATCCTTTAATACATTATAATTATAAAGTAAATCATTTTTTTATATTCCTGTTTTCATACATGAAGAATATTTGAAATAGTATTAAAACATTTATCTTTTTACATTTGAAAAACAAGTGTCTAAAAACACTTATTCTCTGTGCTTTCCTTGAGTTTTCCAAAGCTATTAACCTATTAAAACTATTAAAATGACATGCTTTTAACTTTCTTCAATAAATACCCTTGATGTGTTGAACAAAACTCACCTGCAAATATCCTAATCATAATCAAAATTTCAAATGCAGATTCCACAACATATGCAAGCAAGTTCGCGTTCACCCTAAATGAGAAAAAGCTTCAGAGAGTGACAAAATGCTTTAGTTTAAAGGGGACCTATTGTGCCACTTTTTAACAAAATGTAAAACAAGTCTCCGATGTCCCCAGAGTGTGTATGTGAAGTTTCAGCTCGAAATACCCCACAAATAACGTTTTATAACTCTTTGAAACGGCATTATTTTAGGCTTTGATCCTAATTGTGCCATTTTGGTGACTGTCGCTTTAAATTCAAATAAGATTGTGCTCTTTTCAAAAGAGGGCGGAGCTACAAATGCCTATGTGTCAGCATAGTGACAGATTCAAAAACAAGACTAACATCTTTACTAGATCTTCACTAATGGGCAGGGCTTTCCCCCTCTGATGACACGTACACAAAAGGGAGAATGTCAAAGTTTTCCTGCAGACTGTTTTTATCAAGTGCGACTATAAAAAAATAGAATACATTAGAAGCTGGCTATATTCACAGACTGTTGCCACACAACCTCTTATAAAGGTGATTTTTTCATAATAGGTCCTCTTTAACGAAGTTAGGCATAAATGCGAATAAAAGTAACTGCAAAATTCCAGCTGATCTCAGGAGCAAAGCCTGTTATGTCTGTTTTGTCTATGGCCCACAACAGACATCCACAACAATCCAAAAGTCAAAATAAGCCTGTATAGAAAAGTGGCCCATTAACTGCATTCAATTCAGCTAAAAATGCCAATCAAGTGTGTTCCTCTAATTTGTCCCGGAACCCCACTGACAGACGCAGCCTCTTGTTTTGACAGTTGTAACGGCCCTGGTTAATGGTTGAGTGAGTGAGCGGGTCACAGTTCACGGTGTGATGGCTTTGGCACTAGGACCCAGTGACAGCTGCGAAGCTGAAAGACGACACTATACAACAAGAGGGCAGCCGCAATCTGCTGCCTTCAGTGTCCCGCCAAACTTTGTGAAAGCCTTTCAGGGCTTACTCTACTTTCAATGCTCAAATCTTATAGAGCCCCCCAAAAAAGAAGCTTTATGCTGGGTTTACACTGGGGCTGCACAATATATCGTTTCAGCATCGATATCACAATGTGTGAGTTGGGATTATATTAACCAGACATCACAGAAGATGTGATTTGTAGAGTCATCCCAAAGTTTAACCAAAATAGATTCAAGTTTTTTTAAATGTTAGTATCAGTATGTTAGTTTTTAGGATATCTATAAGCTAGTGTGCTCCAAAACGGTGACAAAATTCACGCTTAGAGGATACAAACCTGATATAAACATCCGAAGCTTGCAGTGTGTCATTTACGCCTAAATTGATCAACGATTTTTTTGATGTCACCTCATACTTGAGTTTCCTAGCAAGTCTTCTGACCATTCAAATGCTCTCTAGTATCTGTCATGCCCCGCCCCTGTCAAGACACTTCTCATTTGCTTTTCATTTGATGCGCTTGAGCTTAACCACTCTCACTGGCAGGGCGGTGATAAAAACAAAATGCTATTGGCTGTTTTTTATAAAGGTGAGGAGCTACTATATGTCCCACCCTGTCTTCACATAGAGGTTACGTCAAATTTTGAATAAGAAACACTTCATTTCAAAGCACTTCATGGGACTTTTAAGACCTGTGACTATGTAACATTTCAAGTAAATTTAAACCAATAAATTATAACCTTTGTAGTTTTAACAAAAATGTATTTAATTATTTATACAATTAAGACAACGCAGTGTTATTTTCAATTGATTATTCAATCACTGGCTATTATAATTTGCATATATAATTATAATTTGTTTATTATATTTTATGCACATGTACTCTGAACATGTACATTGTCATTTTACATATTGTATTGTGGTGCATATTACATCAAAATATGCTTCCATAATCCAGAGACATTCACTAATTATGGAAATCAGGAAACCTGCTGTGTAATATCATTGTCATGGTTATCGAAATTCATGTTCGTTAGTGTTGTGGTTCTTTATAATATCAATATTTTAAATCTTTGTTAGTGTTTTATTTTTATTTCAATAATTTATTTAAATTTTATATTATGTCTCATAAACCAACTCCCAGTTTGGGAAACCCTGACATAACATTGAAATGATGACATTGTTGATAACAGAGAATTCTATTTATTTTATTTTTCTTTGTATTTCTTTGTATTTAAACTCTTTTTGATGAGTTTTAACAATTAATAGGTGACATCCATTTGTTCATGTATGCATATCAAGGTCAAATGTGCAGATCTGTTGGCAAAAACCCTGTAATCCATGGCATGCAATGTGATAAATCAATATACGATAACCTATTCCATGTTAAAATAACCTATTATTTGTTATTATTTGTCTTCCAAGAGGTTTATCATTCTGTTATAGATTAGAACCACATACAAAATCTTAAGTAACTGAAACAATATGCGTTAAAGCATCATGTCTAAACTCGGCTGCAAGTCAGCGATCTTCTGCTTGCAATACGCATTACATGTGCAACAATGCAGGCCAATATGACAGTGTGCTGCTTTTCTTGCCGTCTCTGCCTGTGGTCTGGAGGACTGTGAAACATTACTCTTGAGGCTTTGATGGACATCGCTGTTGAGTAAACATGCAACCGGACGCCGCAAACAGCTGCTCGAGCTGACCTCTAGTCAATCCCTGCACTCTCAGACGGGTCAGCAAACTCAGCGCGGCGCACAGGGGTTACGCTGTCAGGTGATGCCGGTGATATAATTTCCTGCTGTAGCTAGATTGGATCGGATGCTATTTCCTTTGCACAAATGATACACGGTAAAAAGTCATCGAAAATCCAGCTATGATTTATTACGCCAATTCAAAAACTCCTGTTCTTAAAGGGATAGTTCACTCACAATTTTAAATCTTGTCATGAAATCTCGTTCAAAACCTATTTGAGTTTCTTTCTGAACACAAAAGAAGTTCATTTTAAAGAATGCTGATTGATGCCCATTGATTTCCATAGTATATTTTTCTACTAGGGAAGTCAACACTCTCCCAAAAATGTTGGGTTACTTCCACCCAATTCTGGGTGTAATAGGGACTAACCCAACTGCTGGGTTAATTTTTTTTATTAAATGAATAAGACCATGGGGGGTTTCTGTGTGGAGTTTGCATGTTCTCCCTGTTTTCGTGTTGGTTTCCTCCGGGTGCTCCGGTTTCCCCCACAGTTCAAAGACATGCACTATAGGTGAATTGGATGAACTAAATTGGCTGTAGTGTATGTGAGCATGTATGGGTGTTTCCCAGTAAAACATATGTTGGATAGTTAATGGTTCATTCCGCTGTGGCAACCCCAGATAAATAAGGGACTACGCTGAAGGAAAATGAATGAATAAAGAATAGGACCAAATTTAACCCGATGTTAGGGTTAGTCCATATTTTACCCAAATTGGGCTTAAATATTTCCCAGTGATGGGTTGCAGCTGGAAGGGCATCCGCTGCGTAAAAAATATGCTGGAAAAGTTGGCGGTTCATTCCGCTGTGGCGACCCCAGATTAATAAAGCAACTCAGCCGAAAAGAAAATGAATGAATGAATGAATGAATGAATGAATGAATGAATGGGCTTAAATAACCCAGCATTTCTTAAAGTGAATGGGTTTCATCAAGCAGCATTCTTTAAAACCTCACAAGTAAGAATTCTTATTTTTGTAGTAATAATGTCTATTTAAAATTTAAATAAAAACTTTAATTAAAATGAGTGGTATTATGCACCTATCTTTTATAGATCTATTTGTTCACAGACAGAAAGACACATTTTATCAAATAAGTTTTGCATGAGACTTTTACACGCCTGAAATTATTCGTACCCATGGCAAATTCTGCGCCAACCTGATTTTACCAAGTAGGACGTGTTCGTGGATTAACATCTATGTTGATCCTGGACCAACATTCCAATCAGCCAATGAGAACTAAGGGATCAGTTTACAGTTTATGTTAAGTTTAGGCTTATGGTTAGGTTTATGCACTTCTACATGATTGATATCCAACTATTACTCCCCTTTGATATTGGGATTAATTGACAGCTATGGTTGGGTTTAGGGGTAGGGAATAGGTATGGATTATGTATGGATGACTGTCAGATTCTGGAGTGCATTAGAGTTCTAAAGAAAAATATAAATGATAAATTATCTTAAATAAAACAAATACATTATAGAGATGGTATAAGTATATAATTTCACTCACCTGGGAAATGGAGGCCACGTGAATGGTTTGTGAGCACATTTAAGTGCACACAGCATGCCATGTCATCTGATAATTGTAAGAAATAATTCCAAAAGGGAATTGACTGTGTAAGGCCACATAAAACAAAACAAAACAAAAATATGATGTATATGCCGAGTTCAGCAGATAATCAGCCGGAATCAGCTGAGGTGAAGTGACGGCAACCAGCAAGACCTAGCTGACACTCAAGTGGCCACGCCCTTAATTATGCAGACTTAATATAACTTAATAAAAATTAAACGGATGAGTTATAAATAATTCACCCCCCTCAAAGTTGTCATGAAGTGTAATATTAGCTATATGAACCAAAATCGTTCTTTGTACCAGGCTGTAAACACCTTTTTTCCTGCTGTAAAGTTATTTTAACAGTGGGGTCAATTGAAATCTGCTCTATTATGGAGCCAGGACTAGCGGAATTTCGATGAATTGCAGTTTCAGTTACCTCCATATTTGCTTCACGAGGGAGAGCAGGAGGTTGCCGCTTGGTAGGAACAATTTATGTAATGTATTGATTAAGATTTTGTGTGGTCCTCGAAAAAAAACATAAATTTTTTGCAGTGTAAAATAAACTTGAATTGAACTGATTTATTGCAAGAGCTGAAAATGTCAAAGATGTCTGAATAATTTTTGGCTTGACTGTATATAACGTAATCAACAAAAAATACAACACTCTTCAAAATACCCTGAACTCAGCTACACATCTTGCACTTGGACTTGCCCATTCAAATCTGGTCAATCAAACCTATTTTCACGCTCCAATCCTTCACAGAGGGATCAAATGACAGTAAGTTAAGGGGTGTTACGATGTGGTCCAACCGTTTTTTTTGGTAGTGGCAGCTGAGAGGCTTTGCTCTCGCTTCTCAACTTTACATTTGATTTGGCCGGAGGGGTCACATGACAGCTGCAAACCAATGCCCCGAGGGCCTTCTGCTTTCACTTGACACTGACAAGCTGTGAGGGACTCCAACACCGGCCGACAGAAAATGTTCCCTCTTTCCATGACATCACCCAGGCAGGAATGGAGGAAAAGGGGGGAGGGCGGCAGGAGGAGGAGGATGAGGAGGGGGTGGCACAGCTGGTGACAGCCGCAGTACCATCTGCTCCTGACTAATAGTTCATGCTGCTTTACTTACACTCCCACTACTCAACATGGAGACTGCCAAGACTTTGGAGATTCCTGATTGACAATGACTCTCATCTTCTCTAGCCTTTCAGTCTGATTCCTCCGAGCCCACAGTTTTCACTTCTCACCTCCAGCGATCGCCTCAGGGACTGATCCAAGCACTCCGAGTATTGAGGCAACGTCCAAGAGACTTGTGTTGTTGCCTAGTCACGTGACATTTACAAGTCATCTTAACCTGGCGCAACATCACAACTTTCCAGTAACAAGTCATGTTAAAGGAAAAGTCAAATATTTAATGTATTTTACTTCCATAATTAATACAGTGAAAAATATCAGGGCTGGATGACATCAGAAAAATAGTTTTTATTATAAATGTAAAAAAATAGAACAAATTAAAAAGGCCAAAACAGATATATATTTTGTATATATGTATTTGTGTAACTGTATATATGTATTTGTGTAACTGTATATATGTATTCAGTGCTTCCCACACATTTACTTTACTTGGGCAGGCCGGCCAGGTATATTAACGACTGCCCAAGTATATTTGGTGGTGACACATGAATAATAATATTATTATCATCCTTTTACACTTTTTTGTATCCGTCCAAGAAAGTCAAACATTCGATTAACCAGTGGAAGATCTTCTCTCGCTCTGCACGTTTCCTACTGCTGGTTCTATGTGCGCAAAAACGTCAACACTGACAGAGACGCGCTTCTGAATCTCCTAAAATATCCAGGATTCTGGTTGTACTTTCGCTTTCTAAAGTTGCCATTACTTGTATGCGTTTTTGCATTACCTTTTTGCAGCTGACTGCTCACGCACAGCCGCGAGAGAAACATTAAATGATTAATCATTTAATAAACAAATCTATATAAGGTTAAACTTTACTATATACTCGGAGAGAACAAAATATACAAGCTGCAAACTATTTGTACACCCTTAAAAATGGCTAATCAACTAATTTGTCTTATTTACATAATCTACATTTTTTATTCTAGTAATTATTATAATTTTTAGCAATAATGTCTTATTTTATTCATTTTTTTAGTTATCTATTTCTCATTTGCTGTATATTTTATTAATTTAGTGATGGTAATATATTACATACTATATACATATCGAAAACGCTTTGGAAATACTGTAAATGTCATGCCAATAAAGCAACTTGAGAGAGAGAGAGAGAGAGAGAGAGAGAGAGAGAGAGAGAGAGAGAGAGAGAGAG
>CAIGQW010053650.1:3548113-3559336 GCA_903798125.1 Danio choprae | reverse complement strand
GAGAGAGAGAGAGAGAGAGAGAGAGAGAGAGAGAGAGAGAGAGAGAGTGAGAGGGAGAGGGAGAAAGAGAGAAGCAGCTTTTACCTGTCAGTGGGTGCACATGACTAAATCATAGTATAAAAGAGAAATAGAGGATTTCTTTTATTTTAACAATCTTTTTAAAAAAAATTAACCAATTGAAAAGAAAAGGTGTATAACAGCGTCCTAATAAATTAAAAATATTGTTAAAAATTACTTTTTTTTTTTGATTGTCACATGTAGTTGACCATTTATGTGCTGTGGGTAAAAGGTGTGCTTCAATCTGGCTACCACCACAAGACATTTCAAACCTGTGGGAAGCACAGGTTTTCCTTCGGGTTAGTCCCTTATTTATCAGGGGAAATCACAGCGGAATGAACCGCCAACTATTCCGGCATATGTTTTACCCAGCGGATGCCCTTCCAGCCGCAAGCCAGTACTAGGAAACACCCATACACTTTCACATTCACTCATTCACTCATACACTCATACACTAAGGCCAATTTCGATAACCCAATTCACGGGGAGAACATGCAAATTCAGCCCAGCCCAGCCGGGACTCGAACGAGCAACAGTGCTAACCACTGAAGAAATTCCTTTTTGTATACTAGCTGTTGCTTGAAATGTGCTGCCTAGGAGTAATAAAGAAACTCAAGTTGATAATATTTTTAGATCCAAAGTTAATAAATGGTTAAACAGGTGGTTAATAAATGGTTAAACAAAAACGGGTCTTTCCGTTAAACAGAAATTGAATATATAAAAAAATATATATAGGAGGGCTAATAATTCGGGAGAGCTAATAATTCTAACTTCAACTGTATATGCACAAATATATCATTGTAGAGCATCCTATAGGAAATATGAATTTAAAATAGAGATCTGTGAGAGGTGTACTCATTTATGCTGAGCACTGTAAACCATTTTTGGCTTTTAGTAAGGAAGCAGCAGTATGGTGAAAGAAGCACAGTGTTCTTACCGTACATCTTTCCTTCATCTGAGAGGATAATTTTGCGGCGTCCACAGGGCGGGTAGATGGCCAGTGCCTCCTGGAAGCTCTGCTCTATGTCAGGGCTCCACACCCCCTCAGCATCATTGTCGATGGGTTTGTCTGCTGAGTCGCTCATCCTCTCAATGTCTTCGGCAGAGCTTTCGCTGCCACTCCAGCTGCTGGGATCAATGGTGGCGGTTGGGACCTCCAAGCCGAAGCCTGGAGCAGACTAGGGTGAATCCTGGAGGGGTCAAGAAACAAACACAGAGTTGTGGTTACTCGTTATACATAACACATACCATCAGTGATATTTCAGGTACAGTTGCAATCAGAATTATTAAATCCACTGAATTATTAGCCCCCCTGTTTATTTTTTTCCCCAATTTCTGTTCAACGGAAAGATTATTTTTTCAACACATTTCTAAACATAATAGTTTTTATACCTCATTTCTAATAATTTATTTATTTTATCTTTGCCATTATGACAGTAAATAATATTGTACTAGATATTTTTCAAGATACTAGTTTTCAGCTTAAAGTGACATTTAAAAGGTTAACTAGGTTAATTAGGTAAGTTAGGGTAATTAGGCAAGTCATTGTATAATGATGGTTTGTTCTGTAGATCAAAAAATATATTGCTTAAGGGGGGTAATAATATTGACCTTAAAATGGTTTTTAAAAAAAATAATTTTATTAAATTTTATTCTAGCCAAAATAAAACAAATAAGACTTTCTCCAGAAGAAAAAATATTATCAGACATACTGTGAAAATGTCCTTGCTCTGTTAAACATCATTTGGGAAATATTTGTAAAAGAAAAAAAAATTCAAAGGGGGTTTAATAATTCTGATTGCAACTGTATATGAAAAATATCCGAGTATATAAACAAAAAATAAATACGATTTATATGATATTGTTGTTGAGTATTGCCATAACGATATTTCCTACAATATAACATTTCCTTAAAAATATGCTATTTTATAATGATAGTAATATTTAAATAAACAGGTAAAAGACATGATTCAGATTTAATTCACTCTAATTCCACACACATACAAAAAAAAAAACTGTGTCAAGATGCAAGCATTTTGTCTTTAAAACACTATAGGCTCAATTTTAACGATCTAAGCACAAAGTCTAAAGCACATGCATGAAGCGCAAAGTCTAACGCAAAAGCATGAAGGGCATGTCCGAATCCACTTTTGCTATTTTAAGGATGGAAAAATACGCTCTGCACCCGGTGCATGGTCTAACAGGGTTGTGCTTATTCTCTTAATGAGCTATGGGTGTGTTTTGAGCATAATGTGCATTAAATCAATCAGAGTTTCATCTCCCATTCCTTTTAAGAGTTAGTTGCGTTATGCCATGGCGCATTTGCTATTTACATGGTGGACGTTGTAAGTGGAAAAACTAAATGCTTCACTAGCGAGAAAACAGTTAAACAGACCATCTACAGCACGAGGATAAAGAACGAGCCTCCTCCATTCAGCCTCTTTACTTTACTCCTTTACTTTCGTGGAGTCAGGAAACGGTGGAAACTCACTCCACTGAAGACATCCATTAGACTACATATATTTAATTTTCGACTTGAAGATTTGTTTCAAAACTATTTATAAATTAAGTTCTAATTTCCAGCAAATGAATAAATGAACAACAATAACAAAGTGTGGAGTGAGTTATATCCAAACAGACGTCCTATTCTTATAGATCCAAACCCAACAGGTGGACAAATCTAAACTTTTTATTAAAACAAATATAAATATGCATATATTAAATAGGCCTCACAGTGGCGCAGTGGGTAGCACGTTCGCCTCACAGCAAGAAGGTCGCTGGTCGCTGGTTCGAGCCTCGCCAGTTGGCGTTTCTGTGTGGAGTTTGCATGTTCTCCCTGTGTTGGCGTGGGTTTCCTCCGGGTGCTCCGGTTTCCCCCACAAGTCCAAAGACATGCGGTATAGGTGAATTGGGTAAGCTAAATTGTCCGTAGTGTATGAGTGTGAATGGGTGTGTATGGATGTTTCCCAGAGATGGGTTGCAGCTGGAAGGGCATCCGCTGCGTAAAACATATGCTGGATAAGTTGGCGGTTCATTCCGCTGTGGCGACCCCAGATTAATAAAGGGACAAAGCCAAAAAGAAAATGAATGAATGAATGGACTGCACGGTTTTAACGAATTTTTTAATGAACGGTTTTAATGAATGAATATAATAAATAATACTGATAATAATAACGACATTATACAAATTGTCATGAATAAACTGTAAAAGCCCCCCCGAGATGAAGGCATGGAAGTAGTGTTTTTTTTATATTTATGTAGAAAATAAGAATTTTTGTAACACTTTAATGCTTAAATTGTTTTCATATGTAAAGATATGTGTATTGCCGTACATCCTGTGTGTATTAAGCAATGTATAAGCATTTGGACTTTTAGTTGGTCAATGGTGCGGTCTATATCAGTTCCTCAAAATAGCAACCTGCCAACAATGCGCCTTAACATACATCCTTTTTAGACCAGCACACCCATGAGTCCACAAAGTGGCGCAAAAGTTAATACTTAAGTAATCTTCTTCTTGGAAACTGTCTGCACCAATGAGTTATGCATCAGTAGAAATATAAACATCCACTAGCATTTGTTTATAAAAATCGATGAAAATATGTAAGAATTCAAGTTAGTTTAGATGTTAACCTTTCGTTATACACAGCAAAAACCGGGGAGTTGAAATTTCGATGTTAAATCTTTCTGAGTTAATTTCAACTCTCAAAATGTAATTTTAACACATATAATGTAGAATCGTGTCAAGTGTTGGAGTCATTTAAAAGAGTTGATTTTCAGAGTTGCTTTAACTCCTACGAGGAGTTATGATGATACTCCGCCCAAGCACTCAGCCCCCCACACATTTCAAGTTGGTCTGTCTCTGAGAGAAATGGTTAACAGCATGGTGTAGTTTTTGGCGGTAAGTACATTTTAAGCTATTATATTTATTCAATTATGATATATGTATAACAGTTGTTTTAACACTTTTTGGGAGTCAAAAAACAACTCTACCTTTAGTGTTATATTTTTATGTATTTGTATAATGTTAATTTAACTCCAGAAAGTGTGGAGCTATATAAACTCATAAAAAGTGTTGAAATAAACTCTGTGAGAGTTAATTCAACACTCGTCTAATCTTCTAACTATTAATAAGATTACTTATTTAATCAATGTTGCTGGCATTGTAGAAAGAATTTTAACAGAAAATTACTGTTACTGATTACAAATTATATATCTGATGAGATTTGTAGTGGATGTAACTAGACTAGACTGCTAGTTATGCTTATCACATAGATTTGATGAATTAGTACTATACTGATCTGAAAAAACAAAGAGAATAAAAAAGGATCAACAACATCATGTCAACTTCATGCCAGTGTTTAACAAACTGGTAGTTGGTTTATGAGGCAATGAAAAGATCATTTATTTATTCAGTCATAATGTTAAATTTAAATAAATAATTAAAATTAAACATTAACAACGATTACATTTTTATATCATAGAGAACCATGGACATACAAATATAGTACTTAACAAACATTTCTTGAGTTCTGTTTCTCTCATAAACTTCATTTTTAGCAATTGTTCAATGTAAAAAGTGAAGGTGTCCCTCATAGTTGGAATACCAAAATGTAATCAATCTAATGTAATGTTCCCCAAATGTATAATTACTGTATGAAAGATGTGCATCTTAAGATTACTGCAACTGAAATTGCCAAAGGAAATTACATTTCTGACTGAAAGATTAAACCTTAGCATTTCCTAAAACCATCTGACATCTCCATAAAATTGCATAAAATCCCAATTTCAAACCCAACCGCAAGATCACGAGATGCCCCTCAACATCCACATCAATATTTCTATGCAATAACATAATTATTTTATCTAGGTGTTCTTACTATATAATTATCGCATTAGCAATCACTTTGAAACACCCTGGGGTTGTCTATTTTTCAAGGGCACATTCATGACATTAAGTTAATATGAAACATCTCATTTACTTTTGTATCATTTAGTAATAGCAGGACATTTGAGGAAAAAATATACGGTTACATTATTGACACATTAGACTGTGTTTGTAGCATGAATGGAGCTTGGTGTGTAGAGTGAAGGGGTTTACGAAGTAGGGGAATATAATGTCCAAGATAAGGTAGCTTTATTTACGATTTTGTTTTACAATTTGATAAAGTTAAGCAACTTTCTTTTTCTTCTTCTTGGAAACTGTCTGCACCAATGAGTTATGCATCAGTAGAAATATAAACATACACTAGCATTTGTTTATAAATCCATGAAAATATGTAAGAATTCAAGAATTCAAGAATTCAAACTTGCGCCGAATGTAAGAATTTTATTACAATTCGATAGTTAAACACTTTTTATTGTGAAATTGAGTGAGTTTAGATGTTAAACATTTCGTTCTACACATTTCTGACAGCAACTTGTGCTGCTTTTTACTTTCGTTTTCAAATTTTTGGTTGTATGTAAGAATGTTATTTTATTTCGATAAAGTTAAACCCTTTATTGTGAATTCGAGTACGTTTAGATGCTAAACATTTCTCTATACACATTTTTCAAAGCAACTTGTGCTGCTTTTTACTTTCGTTTTCAAATTTGCGGTTTTATTTCAGAAGGTTATTACAATTCGATAAAGTTAAAAACTTTTTATTGTGAATTTAAGTTAGTTTAGATGTTAAACATTTCGCTATACACATTTCTGACAGCAGCGTGCGCTGCTTTTTACTTTCAGTTTCATACTTGTGGTTTAATGTAAGAAAGTTTTTACAATTTGATAAAGAATAAAGTTAAACAATTTTTATTGTGAATAATGAGCACCAATGAATTGTGTCCAATCAGTAGGGATGTATTTCTAACTGGTTAAGAATCTATGAAAATAGGTTTAGATGTTATGCAAATCTTGATACACATTTTACAGCAGGGGTGCTGCATTTTAACTTTGCTTTTGAAATTTTGATCATGAGTTCTCTGTGTACAGACAGCGACTGTACTGAGTGAACAGCATATCCAACCTACTGTGAATGTAATATGTCTGGCAGAAAATGTTGGTATACTGATATTTCTTCAAAGTAAAAAGTGCAAGAAAAAACCACAGGCAAATACAGAGTTTGATCATTTCAAGATAACTCTTCATTTGCTTTATATATTTGATTTTGGGATTTGTTTTTTCAATTCCAGCTTAGTTTTGTTGTGATGTATGAGAAGTATTTATTATTTATTTAAAAATCATATTGTGAAACCAATACTGTGAATTGTATTGCATGCTATTGCAGTTGAGTGAATCATTACATCCCTAATACTCAGGTTAAGAACATGCATTACTAAAGTATATAAAAGTCAATTTCAATAACATGCTAATTTTAGAAAGCCTGAATTCTTCCTAACAGCAACCTTTCCAGTTTCCAGCCCTGAGCTTTGGCCACCGCTCCAAATCACCCCATAAAACAGGGTCATAAACCATAAGAATGCAATTTCCTCTTGAAAATGTAATATTCTCCACCCAACTTCGCATGAACCATTGAGGATGTCCAACGCGAAGCACCTCTGAAAAACTCATGGACATTCTTGAAGATTTTCTCCAACCCACCCCACCTCTTCCCCCAAGCCTCCAGACAGCTTCCTCTCTCCGTGCCTGCTTCCATTCAGGCAGCACAAGCTGTTGTGATGTGGGACTAGCAGCATATGTTTCTTTTAGAATGTCAGTTCACGAGGGGGGAAGGGAGCAGGCTGTTTGGAAAAAAAAAGGGGGAAAAAAAACGCTTTGGGAGAGTGGAGGGAGCTTTTACTGAATTCCGTATTTGTGTGCTGAATGCTGACACTGCAGAACAGACTCACAGACTGATGAGAGAGGGAAAAAAAGCCTCCCCTTTTCTGACCACTAAATGGTTTGGGCCTTCGTGCTCTCTCTCCCCCCCTCCAACTGTCCAATAATGAACTACACTGGTAATCACTTCCAGCGCTCCTACAAACATAATGTGGCTGTTTCCGCGCAGTACCTCATCTTGGAACCGCATTTTCCCCCCACTGTCAGATATACAAACTGTTTAAAGATGGCCAGTTTGAGGGGAACGCTCAGGAGCTCGGCATAGATAAACATGTTTACTTTTGCTATCCTTGCAGTGTTGGCTGCCACACGCTAACTGAAAGCCTCCTTGAAAAATGGCTGCCATTGGTCCCTCGGCCACGCATGGCCTACTTAAGAGCAGAAGCAAAAGATGATGTCTCAACACGTCCGTTTTGCCTGGTTTTCTATAGAAAAGAGACAAGAGGGTGTGGTTTTAAAATAACTTGAAATAGTTTTCAACAGGTAGATTTTTTTGTTTAGCATTTGCTGCATGGTGAAAAAAAGTTGTGTGTGTGTGATATGAGCTGAAAAGAAAGCATACACTAAAAAGAATATTCATAAATGAGCAGTTTTCTGTATTATTTCTGTTTATTTATGCTTTTAAATCGCATTATGAGACCGTGATCTTTCTTCTGACAACTTTAGAAACCTTAGAAAGTTGGAAAAGGTGACTTTTATTGACATTTTAAATAGTTTAAAGAGATATATTGTCTGAGTTGGTGTTGTATGATATGTTGTATGATCACTTTACAATACAACACTTTGCAATACAATTCACAACATTGGTTTCACATTTTGATTTTGGCACAAAATAATAAATACTTCTCATACGTCACAACAAAACTAAGCTGGAATTGAAAAACAAATCCAAAAAATCAAATACATAAACAAATAAAGCATAATTAAAAAAACTCCTGTGCTTTTTCCATGCATTTTTTACTTTTAAGAAATATCAGCATACCAACAAGGTGCTGTATGATCACTTTTTCCAACTTTTTTACCATGTTTTCAAATTTTACCACATTCTCACCCTGCTATTTACTTGTTTATTTTATTTTTTGGCTTTTGTGTTTGTCTTAACTGCTTTCTGGAACCGCTCTTCGCCGTACTCGAACCCCGTCGTTGCGATCAACTACGCTACAGGTCACAAGTCTTCCAACATACGCGACGAGCCACGGGACAAACTGGTAACAGCGGAAAAGCCATCCACAGGGAAGTAAGCAGTCAGCTGGTAAGCACAAAAAGGAACGGCGTCATACCACACCGTATCGTTCATTTTTAAGACTAAATGCAGCCATACGTAGCTCTGGCTTCATAATTCGCGATTTCCAGAAATGTATATAGGGCTACGTTTTCAGAATCAGAATCAGAAAAAGCTTTATTTCCAGGTATGTTCACACATACGAGGAATTTGTTTTCTTGACAGAAGCTTCTACAGTGCAACAGAATTACAGAGACAGGACAAAAAAACAGATAATAAATATATTTAAAAAATAGAAGTAAGTAGTGAATGCAAATATGCAAATTGACAAGTGTATGTACAGGTATATTACTATATACAACGTTATATGTGCAGCTATTATGTGCAAATTGGCATGTAAAGTATGTTGTTAAATAAGTGTATATGTGTAGAAAACGTGTATAGCAAGTGGTGATGTTTGTTTCACAATTACTATCATCAAGTGTTCATAAGATGGATTACCTGAGGGAAGAAACGGTTTCTGTGTCAGGCTGTTATGGTGCACAGTGCTCTGTAGCGTCGACCAGAAGGTAAAAGTTCAAAGAGGCTCAGAATGAGCCTGGGTTGACTTTTATAAATGGTAAGATCTGCATTGGAATGTACCATAAATGGACATCATTGCCTTAAAAGACTATGATTGTCTGTTTTTGATTGATATGCTTTTAAACAAATATGTATTCAGCTAACCTTTGGACATGACATAAGAATCTGTGATGTTTTACTTCAAGAATTTTCTGTAAGAAAGTGGCAAGAAACTTTATTCAAATTCTTAATGTCATTGGAACATTATTGGCTCGAGACTTCCGGTCTCATTCAGTTTTATTGATTTTTTTTTTGCTGTAAGAAACAGCTCATTATTCTGCTTGATGTTGTAAACTAGTATTTTGTAATGATATTATTTTTATGTATAGTCATAAACACACTTGTTTGTAAAGCAAGTAGTTTGACCGTTTTCTGGCATTGGTTATTCCTAGTCATTTCTCTCATAGGCAATTGAATCGAAGAGCTTACTTCTGATACAGAATAAGAAGTTCAAATGACAGTATAAAAAAATGACAATTTCTCACCATGTCTTCAAACCTTAACCTTTATGAGTTTCTTTTTTTCTGTTGAACACAAATCAAGATATTGTCATCCAGCCATTGTCATCCATAGTTGGATGAAAAAATACTATGGAAGTCAATAGCTACAGGTTTCCATTCATTCATTCATTTTCCTTCGCCTTAGTCCCTTAATTAGCAGGAGTCCCCACAGCGGAATGAACCACCAACTATTGCGGCATATGTTTAATGCAGTGGATATCCTTCCAGTCGCACCCAGTACTGGGAAACACCCATACACTCTCACATTCACTCACACACCCATACACTAAGGCCAATTTCTTTTTTCTTTTTTACCCAATTCACCTATACCGCATGTCTTTGGACTATGCGGGAACCCGGAGCACCCGGAGGTAACGCACGCCAACACGGGGAGAACATGCAAACTCCACCCAGCTGGGACTCGAAACCTCTTCCTGTGAGGTGACAGAGCTAACCACTGAGCCACCGTGCCGCCCTACAGGTTTCCAACATTCTGTAAATCATCTTGTTTTGTGATCAACATAAGAAAAGATCAGAAAGACTCAATACTGCCAAACTCTATATTACTGCGATATGGTCGATAAAAACTAAATCAAATTAAACCACACAAAATCACCAGCAGTGTAAATGTAAAGAAAAATTCCACTCCACAATAAAAATGCATGAAATATGAAGGAAAATACTCCACAAACGTGTCTCGAACACATCCTGTACAATCAGAAATAATAAGAAAAATGCTAAATATTTCAGAGAGTATTCATTTTCCAGACACTCGTGTCTCTCGAAATGACTAAAAGGATAACACAAGTAGTAGGCTACTATTGACAGTAACTTTAATAAAAATTAATGAAAATAACGGCAGCTGTCAGCCTGTCACCATCATGCATACATGGAATACCGTACATACAGCTCGGTATTCAATGTAGACATGTACTTGAGTGAAGTGTATGACTGCTGCATTTGTGGTTTGCGTCTTTTGCAGCATTAAACATTGATAAAAATAAGCCTATCAAAACTTACAAAGTTTATTTTGCTAGCTCACATTGTTATTCTGAAGGTGAACAATTAATCTGTGTAAATTAATCCACTCCACTGAAAAAAATGTGTTTGTTTTGGTAATGTTCAATGAAAGTCTGACCATTTGATTTCACCTTTGGAGTGGCGGTTCTTCTGTTGACGCTCCCATAGCGACTGCATATTAATACTCTCTCTTACCATTAACTTTGCTATATATGCCCCCTATTCAATATTTAATTTCAGTTGGAAGTGCATCAACATACTGAAATAAAAGTCCCAGCAACTTCCAGTTCACATGGACTTCGCTTTTATTATATGATATATCAGAATCCGAATATGAATGACAATGATCAAAATGACTATATTATTGAGAGATCATTTAAGCCTTGATGTTAAAATGCGATAGCAATTAAAGCTTCATTTGCACAAGATGAATGCCAAGCCTGACCTGCACAAGACGATTGCTCAGAAGAATAACAGTAGGCCATGGCAATTTCTAACCACTCACTGCTCCGAGTTTTATCATCAGACCAAATGGATCTGCTCCAAATTTACATTTCCACTTACATTAATTGGAGGTTATTCTGCCTTTGATGGTAATGGAAAGTGTAGTAGCTGGTTCTAGATAGGCAGGGCGCTTTATAGTGGAGAGAGAGAAACAATCAACTCACTGAACTAGGCTTGCACAGTAGATTTAGGTTAAATGTTATGGCCTGTTTCCACTGAGTGGTACAATACGGTATGGTTCGGTACGCTTTTATGCCCGTTTCCATTGTCAAAAGGTATCAAAAAGTGAACTGTACCATTCCACAAAAGGTGGAGCTAGACGCACAGCTGAACGCTATTGGTTTACAGATAAAAAAAAATTTAATTCACAGCCGAGACATTATAATATATAATATAATATATTCATATAATTTTGAGCCATGGTCGACCCGAGCTCAAACAAACCTGTTTATATATACATACACACATATGCACACACACAC